>PVKN010022215.1:0-15236 GCA_004027915.1 Capromys pilorides
AATAAATAACAGAAGTTTATTGAGTCCCCATTCTGGAGGTTGGAAGGTTCAAGGGCAGGGTACACAGGCAACTGTTCATCATTTGAAGAGGATCTCTTTGCTGTCCTTTAACAACAGAAGCCACTTCATGGTGAGACAGAGGGGGCCAAGAGGAGGCTAAGCTCACACCAAAACCTCTCTCAAAATAACTAACCCACTCCGATCATAGCAGTATAAATGACCTCCTAGAGGTTCCCATCTCTTAATACTGTCACAATGGCAATTCAATTTCAGCGTGTTTTGAATAGAACATTCAGGCACAGCACATGTATTGGTGGGATCCTACACTGTTCTTTCTGTATCTGGCTCATTTCACTTGGCATAATGTCCTCATGGGTTCGAGCCTAGAACACTTTACTTACTTTACACAGTGGTGCTAGGATATGTGAAGCTCCTAGCATGAGTGTAAATCTTAGCTGTTCTGGGGCTGGTATTCATAAGAAAGGCATGTTGCTCAGGAATGAGCTTTGTCTAGAGCTCACTGTTCTTTTGTTAATTTCGGGAACTGCATGATCGCTAGGACCTTGCCTCGTAAAGAACAAAGCTTAGCATTTTTAAAAAATTTTGACCTTTCCTACTGCTTCTTTCCTTTCTATTCTTTCTAAATAAGTCAATTTGAGTGATGATTATTAATAATCGAATTCATTTCAGCCCCAAAAGTTTAGAAAATATTTATTTCTTTATTGTGCTTTTAACTGCCCAAACTGTAGCGGCACTGATTTTTTTTTTTTCATCCCCAATATCTTTCTGAAAGGGAATGAAATGTTGCTTAATTATTATTCCTCTCTTCATCCATCACTCACCATTTCTTGAGTATCTGTTATGTGCCAGAGCTTGTGTTACTGGGGAGATGACTCCACACAAATGGACAGAATAAAAAAATTTTTTTTGTTTTGCAATTTTCTGAAAAGAAAGACCTGCACTTTCCAGAGTAAGAGAGGGAACACTCAGTGACCTCAGAGCACGTCTCTTAGATCAGGATAAATAGGGGCCATGTGAAAGTCTGCTGCTTCATTAAGTTCCCTCTTTCGGTTAGCAATTTTTTGAGAACCATATCACCATCTGGCTAATGTTTCTGCTCAAAGGCACCTTTGAGTTAAATAAAAAATTATAGAACAACATAGAAGCGTACTTTCCAGACCTCTCCTTTGTAGAGAGGGGTGGTAACCTAAGATCTTTCCCTGTGTGGCCTTGAGAAAGTCACTTCCTCTCCTTGTCCTGATGCCAGGCTGTTTGCTTGGGGGTGGGGGAGGGGTTGGGAATGTCGTCACTCTATATTCTGTTTCTAACTCTCCTTCACTCTTTGACTGGGGGTTTCTGGAAAAGGCAAGGAGGCAACAAAGAAGGGGCAAATGTCTTCAGAGGGCTTTGTGTTTTCAGCACATGGAATATCCAAATATGTAAGTGATCTGACAATTTCTTGATGTGGTCTAAGGGACTGGACATAATAGCTCTCTCCTTTTCCTTTTCTTGTACTTTGGAGAATAAACATCTGGGAGTATGAGCTCTGGGTGGCTTTTCTATGCCTCAAATTTGTTTTATAAGGTGAGTTCCCACATAAGGAGATTGTGGCTGCCCAATTTTGCAGATGACTTGGTGGATAAAGCTAATTTGGAGATTGAGCATTAGGATACCCTACCCATTGTTATTCCTCATCTAAACCACATCCTCTAAGTTGGTCTTTATCATGATGATGCTGATGCTGATAGTGATGCTGACAACAATGATGCTGATAAACAAGCTATGCTGTTCTCTGGTGGCCTGATGTGCTTTGATTCAAATCTCAAGAAAACAGGCGTGTTATTTTTTGAGCTTCCACAAACTTCAACACATGTCTTCATCACACTAACTTTCTGCTAGGCCTTAGTAAAAAGGACAGCAGAGAGGTGGCCTAAAGTTGCTCAAGAAGTACTCTGCAGGGCATCTGCAGGCATGGATATGAAGTTCACGGCTTTTGGGAAAGAGTCAGTGCAGAGGAGCTTGGCAAGCATGAGTTGGGTAGCTGCTTTATTTCATACTTTAAAATTAGGGGCCCCCTCCTGGAACACAACTAGAGTATTTCTGGAATCAGTCAATCACTGCTGTCAGGATACAGAGATCAGGTTCTTTCAAAGATCTGAAAAAATGCATTTGTAGCTTATCCTCAACTTACACTTGTAAATCATAGACATAAATTATATTCAAAAAGAAAAGGCTTTACATTTTATAGCCCCATATGCCTTTTACTGCCACATTTAACACAAACTCTGGAAAAGAAGGTTCTTGATTAGGGAGCTCCTAGAAATGATTATTCCTAAATGTATTTTTGAGAAAACATTCCCAGTTCTGGATGCCAGTCTGTGATAGTCTCACTTTCTGTTCTTCCTTGTAAGGAATTCCAAGTGTTGCCTCTGGTCTCAGCTGTCTCTTGAGGTTCCAGAAGTTTTCTCAAATGGACTCTGGATTTCTCCAGAATAAAAGCCCACACTGAATTCAACAGATGCAAATTCAAAACAACAACAAAATTTCTTTTCTTCCTGGTACAGTCTATTACTTCAGTTAAGGACAATATCAATCCAGTGAGTCACCAGGTGTCATTCTGAGGCCCCCGTCCTCTGCTTCATCTCGCTGTCTCTTCATCAGGCCTGGCAGCCTTTCTCAAAGTGTCTGGGTGAATCCAACATAAAGCATTGCCTTTATAATAGGCTGCCTTGGCTTTTCTCATTAGAACTTCACTTAGCTTGGGGAATGTTCTTTGGGTAAAATTGTTAACACTAGGAATAGCCTCTTCCACAGTATGTTCTTTTCAGTGTCTCATACAATTTCTTATTTGAAGTTGGTGCTCAAGATCTAAAGATTATCATAGCTTGGGTAATTGTACTGTTGAGTTCTGCTGGTCTATTGAAAGGAGCAATTAATGCTTAAATATTTTTCCTGCCTCTTTTTTAATTTTTATAACTTTTTTGATCAATTTTACATGCTGCTATCCAGTAGGCTGAACAACTAATTTGAAGCTAGCAATATGCGATATAGTAACCATTGTTGAATTCCTATTATTTGGTTTGGTGAAATTCTGCATCATTTCTGATTCTCTTCTACTATTTTTTAAATTCTGTTTAAAAAGTTCAAAAGAAATAGCTTTGATAAAGAAAAACATCTGTATGTGCTACTTAAAAGAAAGAAGAAGTTAAAAATTTCAGCCCACTGATCTGTATCAGAGCCATATCCCATGCTACCTCAGGAGCTCTGCCCTAATGATCAGGACAGGTTAGCTCTAGCCTTCCTTCCATACTTTCAAGTCATCTGTAGTCTAGAGTCATATTTCATATTCCTGCCTTGTTTCATCTCTCGGTCTCTAAGCTCCCTGAAGACAGGCCTTTGATTATTTATGTTTCTTTATAACAAAAACCCCTCGCCCAGTGAATGCACACAGTTTGCGCTCAGCTTCAAAAATATTTTTTAATAAATCCAAGAGTTATAAACCACTGTTTGATGCTTTAAATGTTTTAAAATATAGTTTGTTTATTTGTAATAATCATCTTTATATTACTCATTTTTATGCCCACTATAGAAAGATAAACTAGCAGAGCTAGTCATATTAATTATACTTCATTTTCTTGACAGTGGTTTCTATTGTCCAGCTTCTTCTTTTTTTGTTTTTGTTTCTCCCATCGTTTCTGCTCCAGCATGTATTCACATTTAGCTCTCTGTCTCTTCCCCACAAAGAGGCAATCTATACATCTTGTAACTTTTCATCCATCTACAAAATCTAATTCACTGTATCAGACACAGCTGTGTGTGTTCCCAAGGCTGTTGTAGACATAACCCCTGCAAAGTTATCTTAGTTAAAGGAAGCAAAATAACCCAAAAACAATTGCAGGAAAAAACATGCATGTGGTGCAGGCCTGGACCCACTCATCCCGCTTTTATGGAGCGACTTTCTGTGTTTGGAATTTCAGCTATACTTGAATCATCAATGAGTTCTCACAGGTCAGAATTTCACTTCGGCCTTGGGAAGAAGCTTTGGTGCTTCTTCTATCAGTGGAATTGGCAACCAAGAAGGCACAAATGAAGGGCCAGTATGTACTCATAAGGGGGAACCTTTCCTTCTCTAGAGGATTGAAATATTTGTGTAGTTTTGCATGACAAGATAAAAATCAGCTGAATATTTCTGAGTAGATTATGCATCTGACTAGGGCTGGGGGTAGAGGGGGCTTGTGAATGTAGGTGCTCTTCACATGTGCTTACACTGCTCCAAGGAACAAAGCAGCGCAGAGGCAGCATACAAAGAAAGGGTGGGAAACTACACTCAGGCCTAACATCCAGCACTTTCCTCATGTAAAATAAATTTTGGACTAGAACACTTGGAATCCTGCAAGGTTTTAAAAATTATTAATAAACAACAGTAGAACCCATGATTTGCAATGAAGGAGCAATTGCTCTGAATGATATCCTGTTCCGAAAATTACCTGACAGATATGGCAACTAGAAACAGTAGGCCCAGACAGAAGACATCTGCCAACAGGGAGAGATCTGTGATCCTGATCGTACATTCAGGACCTGGTGCATAACGTGCTGCCTGATGTAGCATGAAACTGCAGAACTCTTTTCATCAAAGTTTATTAATTTTTTATTTTTTATTTTTTGGTGCTGGGGATCAAACTCAGAGCCTTGCATATCCTGCCAATCAGTTTATGCTAAGCTATACTCACAACACCTTTAGGAATTTTTTTTTTAACGTAGTAGAGCATTAAGCTTCGGTGAGGGGCTGTGCAACTGTAAGAGTCCCACACCTGTGGACCCAGGCCTCCTTACCCTCCTTTTATTGAGCACGTTCTCCACCAGCTTGATTCTTACTGGCCCTATACCAAATGCTCCCAGGACCAAATTAGAAATCTAAGTTGGTGAGTGTACAATGAGTCTTGCTGTGTGTCTTGACACTGACACTCAAAATGAAGGAAGGAAAGGTTTATTTAGTTCACAGTTACTGGAAGTTTCAGTCCATATTCGGCTGGCCCAAGACTGAATGGAACAGAGCAGAGAGCATCCAGTTCATGGAGGTGTAACAACCAGGGGATCAGAGAGCAACAGCCAATATCTGTCTCTCTGCCTTTCTTTATATTACATTCAGGCTCTCTGCCTTAGCCTATCCACCTTAGGCCACAACAATAATCGCAGCCATACTCAGACCAATAACCCCATCAGTACTAAAACACATAATCCCAGTAGATCATGACTCAAGTCTCAAACTCTAGAAGTCCTTGCCCCATGATTGCATGAGGCTTTGGAGGGACAACTAGACATAAACCATAACACCATGATTTGAGTGTGGTCCCCAAAATGTGATGTTTAAAACCTAAATTCCTCCATGGGCCAATAATGAGAGGTGGGGGCTGGTAAAATGTAGAGGTATTTGCAGGTGTTAAGATCTTGGGGTCGATGCCCTCACAAATGGATCAAAGCCTTTCTTAGAAGACTATGTTCTTGCCCTTGAGGGACTGAATGAGTCACCGGAAGAGCAGGTTACTGCAGGGCGAAGCCGTCCCTCATGCGTTGCTTCTTCTGTAGCTTCTCCTTGCTATTCTGCTTTCTGCCATGAGGTGAAACAGCAGGAGGTAATGGCCAGATGTGACTCCCTGGAGCTGTGAGCCAAAGTCTCCAGAATCCTAAGCCAAAATATACCTTACATTTACACATTACCCCATGTCAGGTATACTATAATAGTAACAGAAAACACATTAAGACACACCTATAAAGGAACTATCTAAGCATGATTCTGTGATTTCTTTTCCCTTGTAGTACTTAAGATTTTTATTTGATTTTTTAACATTCTGAGATAGGATTTCCCTAAATTGCCCAGGCTGGCTTCTAACTTGTGATTTTTCTGTCTTGGCCTCTTGCGTACCTGGGAATACAGCTGTCCAAACAGCACCTACCTGGCTTGTGATTTCTTAATACAACAGAATACCTACCCATACCGTTGTGGGAAACATCAGAGATGTGGAGGTTAGGGTAGGGTTCTAATAGTACTGCAATACTTAACCCTGGAAGGATATCCCTGCATTCTTTCCTAATTGATTGCCAGTAGTTAGAGCCAAGTCCCCAGTCCTGGAATCCTGAGGTTTCAACCAGCCAACAGTGTTTGGGAATGAGTGGGGAGTGGCAACGTAGTCACAGTCTTTTTTTCCCACTGCTGCAATTGAATCTGTAGCTCTTAATTGTGCTTCAGGGCCTCCTCCTGTGCGTAGCAGTCTTTGTCCCTCAGGACCGCCATAGGCAATGGACAGAAGAGAGCAGATGTGCTTGCAGCACAGCATTTGGTCTTTACTCCTCCTGCCCCCAATTCTACTCCTCACCTTATCTTGGAGACCTAGCTGTAACTTGAATTTATCCTTTATTTACATCATCTTGTTCTCCCTGGGAATATGGTGAGGGGATGGGAAATTTAAGTTTTCTCTTGGAATTAGAACAATTATATTGTGGATACGTAAGCTACCTCTGCTGACTCAGTTTTGCATTACTGAGACAGAGTATTATTATTATTATTATCATCATCATCATCATTATTTACATCTACTAATCCATAAGTAATATGAGAATAGCATTATACAAATAATCCCGAGAAATCCCAAGAGAAGCTTTTCGCACCCCACCCTCCAGGGCCTTGTGCCTGTTAAATAAGCACTTATCCTCTGAGCGACACCCTTAGTCCTTTTAACAAAATTTAATTGAGACATGGTCTTGCTAAATTCCTCAGGCAGGTCTCAAGTCTACAATCTTGCTGCCTCAGACTACCAAGAAAGTAGGATTACAGTGCATTTCCATAGCAGAGTAGTTCTACAGGAGTGTCTTCCAACTTGATTAGAACTCTTTGCATACATCCATTAGATTTTTGCATTTGCTAAGTGAACTATTTTTTTCTAATTCAGTGACTTTAAAAAGCATTGTTGGGGCGGGGGAGATAGCTCTGTGACCCAAGTGCCTGCCTGGCAAGTGCAGGTTGTGAGTTTGAACCCCTGTCCTACCAAAAAAAAGCATTGTCATCTGGGCTTGGTGGCACACACATGTAATCTCAGCAATCTGGGAGACCACAGCAGGATGGCATGTCCATGCCCAGCCTATCTCAGAATTTTACAAAAGGGGTAGGTGCTGAGGCTCTAGCTCAGTGGGAAGGTCGTTGGCTCAGGCCCTGATACTGCAAAGCAAAACAAAACTAACAGCACTGTCATGCTAATTGGTGAGCTCCTGTGACAAATCTGATTGAATTTCATGTTGTGAGGCTGAATAAGTTTTCAGATATAATTCTTATTACCACAGCAGTTTTGAAAAAAATTATGAGGAAGGCACTCTTTGGCACTTTAAAGTTTAATAGTTATGGGGGCAATTCTATCTATTCTCATATTTACTTTAGAAGAAAAATATAGGGTTTTTTGGAAAAACATTTTTTTGTTACTGGGAATTGAGCTCAAGGATGCTCTACCACTGAGCTACATCCCCAGCCCTTTAAACTTTCTTTTTTTTTAATTAAAGAGAGGCTCTCCATAAGATGCCCAGGGTTGCCTCAGGCCTTCGATCCTCCTGTCTCAGCCTCCAGAGTAACTGGGATCATTTCATGCACCCCACATCCAGCAGAAATTTTTTACAATAGGGAATTTAGTAAGGCATGAGTATTTCTTATAACTATTACTTCTGCTACTCTGTTAGTATTATAAATATATTGAAATATTTTAGTGTTTTGAATCCATGACATTTTAAGATGAGCTGTTTTTTAATAAGCTCCTATTTAGTAATAGATTTTCCACTGAGACCTAAGTTATTATTTAGTTGATACTTCTACTGGGAAATTGGTGAGACATATTGAGTATATGCTAGATGTAACAAGAAGGCCTCCTATCAACATTACCTATCTTACAGGTGTGAATTTATATCAAACACAATTTTTAATCAGTAATTAATAGAGTAACAACACTGATCTCGACAGGTTTTGTGGATATTTAAGCCCAAATGTGTTTTTAATAGCTTCTTTGAGTGACAATTAACATAAAATGAGTTGTGCCTGTTTTAAAGGTAGAATACATTTTGGCATATTTGGACATACCCAGAAGCATCAGCATATACAGGGTAATGAACACAGTTCTTACCCTCAGAAGTTTCCTGTGCCTGTTCGCTATCTCTTCCCTCCTACCTCTCCTCAAGGTGCCCTTCCCATCATCCCTGGGCAGCCAGTGATCTGCTTTCTGTCATTATCAATTAGTTAGCATTCTCTGAATATTTTTTGGCAGGGGGAGTCTTGCCTTCTCTCCGTTACCATAATTATTTTAAAATTCTTTCCTGCTGTTGCATAGCTTACGAGTTGGCTCATTTTGGTTGCTAGTTTGTGTGCTATTGTATGGATAAACCAAATTCCGCTTATCTATTCACCTCCCATCAAGCTTTGTATTCTTCAGTCTTCACTGTTTTAAGTCAAACTGCATTCTTGCATCCATCATGCTGCCTTATTTCACAGGCATCTTGTAGCCAGCACATGCATGTTTGGCTCCCAGTCATGTCTCACATAGCTGTGCAGATGTGGCCTTTGTGGATTTCTTCTGCATAGTAATACATGCTCCTTAGGCTACCAAAAGGATTAACTACATAAAGTGCATAACGCAAAGCTTGACACAATAAATGCTATGTGGTTGGTGGTTCTTGTTATTATTACCATTATAAATTCCACATGATGTGTTTGTTAGAACTTCTAGCATGCAGTAAACCCTCAACAAATGCTAGTTATGATTAATTTTACTAATAATACCATGGCACCTAACTCTTCCTTTCCTGTCCCTCTTATGGTTCTGGTATCTTCCTTATCCTTGTTACTAATGGGCTTCAGACTCCCAAGCAGCTGGCGTTATTGTGCACCTGACAAGCAGGCTATGAGGGCGGTTATATTCAAAGCATGATACCAGGGCCAGCAGCACCAACCCAGGCCTGTGAGGTCACTAGAAAGGCACATTCTGAGGTCTTGCCCCAGAAGTGCTGAGTCAGAAACTGTGGAGGTGGGGCTGCAATGTGTGATGCAAGCTAGAAAAGGCCTTCTGAGTACTTCTGTTAAAGCTCACGTTTAAGAACTAGAGTGCCAGCATAATCCCAAGGCTGGGGCTTGGTTCACATAAACTTTCTTGTTAGTGAAAGCATACTGTTGAGTAATTGAGCTTAATATCAACTAAAACCTCTAAGTCTTTTCACACATGTTGCTGCTAATCCTCATATTCCTCATCTAGCACTTGCACAGGATTCTTTTTGGACTGAAGTATAAGTCTTTACATTTATCCCTATTAAATGTAATCTTGTTAGATTCAGCCCATTGCTGCAGTCATGTTTGAGGAAATTTTAGTTCTGCTGAAATGAACTATGACAGAAAGGCAAAGCCCAGAGACCAGGAAGAAATGCTGCAAGGACGACATCCATTTGCACATTACCTGAGCACTGGCCATGGGACACAGTCAATGGTGGGTTTCTATGAACCTATGAACTTCCAGAGGTTGATGTAATTTGATTTCAGTTTAATGTTTATTGGGTGCCCATAAAATCCTTTCCTGTAAACTAAGTACAAGAAGAGTTCTAAATAGTGATTCGTAATGTCAGATAAAAATCGAGGTGAAGGGTTTGTGTGTTTGGAGGTGGTGATGGTGGTGGTGGTGTAGGTGTTGGTGTTGGTGGTGATGGTGGCGTTGGTGTTGGTGTGGGGGGTGGTGTGTGTGTGTGTGTGTGTGTGTGTCATTTTGTTTTAGCAGACACAAGAAGCCCAATATACAAATGAGCCTTCTTTAATATTAGAGAGCTAATATTGTTTTGAGTCCCATAGTCTTTGACATATGCTTTGCTTAGACTTTCATATTTAATTTCAAATCAACCTAGGGCTATAAAAATAGTGCAGTTGAGGAAACTTAGAATCAGAAGTCAGTCCTCAAGGTCACAAAGATAGTTACAGAGCTATCTATGGAGCTAGAGGAAATCCCAGATTTTGTTGGGTTTAAAGAACATACTGCATATAGGCTTTCATACTGAGATCAAGGAAGTTAAACTTCCTAAAAAACAAAACTATCAGTGGCTTATGGATACTTTTGGCTTACAATGGGTAAATTTAAGATCTCAAAATTGTTAAAATAGCAACGAATGGCCCAATCTTATATACTGTGTATTATGTAGTGCCTCTGTGTTTGCTTATTTATTTATTTGGTACAGGGTCTCCCTATTCAGCTTGAATTCTTAGTAATCTTCCTGCCCCAGCCTCCCCAGTGCTGAGATTACACACGCATGCCACCCTGCCAGGTTTCAGTACCTGGCCTGACGCGCCTGAGGTTACTTGGCCTCCATGGCACATGGTATTGGGGAATGAACTCAGGTCCTTGAGCTTGCCAGGCAGGCACTTAGACTGCCGAGCTATCTCCTCAAACACGTTGAGTTTTAACTTTTTGAAACTATATTTGATATTTATTTTTATTCAATTCTTTTAAAGTGTGAGCCGCATTTTAAAATCATTATATTAATACTCTAACTGCGAGTAATTGCCTCTAGCAACCAAGTTTTAGGAAAGGTTATAATTTCCTCCTCTAGGGGGCGAAATAATCAATTTTATTGTGCTGGGTATTACCAGTTATATTTTATTATGCTGTGAAATGTGCGTTTTCATTAAGCAGCTTGTAATGAAAATGCACTGGACTTGAAATCTGACACTAAAGCTCACTTCCACTACCGGTTGTATCATCTTGGGTGAAAAAATTTGGCCTTTATAAACCTCAGTTTTAGGCTCCAAAAAGGATAATAATGCTCATGGGGACATGATAAATAACGAAGAGTATTTACAAAAATGCTCTGTTATATATTTTACAAATATGAGGTGTAATTATTCTATTTGTATATCTGTCTATTTTATAAATTCCTAATACGTTAAATATTTTGGACAATTCCATGACCTAACATTTTTACCTAATTCGTAGAGGAGGATTCAAAATATTTGAACTTCTTTGAAAATGCTTCTGTTCTTTTATAGTTACTCTTTAGAATAGAATTTCCTGTAGCGTTACTTAGGAATGATGTGATAGAAGCTGCATTAAACTCCTAGATTTGGTTCATTAATTTTCATTTTAAAGATAAACCCTTCATTAGCACTAACTTTGTCAATATTACTACATCTTTTTTTTTTTTTTTTTGAGACAGTCTCACCATGTGGTTGAGGCTAGACTTGAATTCACCATGGAGCTCAGGCTGGCCTCCACCTCTTGGCGACTGCCCTACCCCAGCCTCCTAATGGCTGGATTACAGCATATGCAACCATACTGGCAAAAGTCATCATCGTATAAAGGATACCTAGTAGGTGCCCAAATGCCTGAAACCATGCGCTCTGATTACACAAAGTGAGCTAAACTGATAACAAGCCTCCTTCTCTAGGGCTTTCTGATATAATGTCAGCAGGTTTCATAAGGTTATGTGGATGGGCTCTTATAATGCAATAGGGGTGAACTTTATATGACTGGGGAAGGACAGAGATATGCACTTAAGCAGCCAGACCCGAACTCCAGCTCTGTCTCTTTGTTTTCTGACCTTAGGTAGATGATGGTCTCTTAACTTCATTTTCTCATCTTAAAAATGGGGATCATTCTATCTATTTGATAGAGATGTTTTGAGAATGAAATGCTTTGTTATAAGCAGAGTGTTTTCTACAATATAATCAGTTCTCAATGAATGGTTAGGTAATATCTGAGCTAAGAATGCTATACTCCACAATCAAAGTCCTGAACCTTTCCTCTTTTCCTTTTGGCCCTCATCTGTAAGTAGTGAGCTTCCTCTGACCCTGCTGGATGACATGTATAACCTGGAAGTCTTTCTCAGTCACCCGTGCTGTTCTATTAACTCTGAAGTCACAAAGCCTAGAGCAGGGATCCCAACTTTAGAGCTTGTTCCCCATGGCTTTATTTTGCAAATGAGGAAACTTGAGGTCCACAGAGACTGAGTGTTCAACTCAAAGTTGCAGAGCCAGTAGGTGACAAATCTGCGCTAACATTTAGACTCTGTCCTCCAAGTGTGCTACTCTTCCCCCTCCACATGCTCTCCCCAGCCTCCCCAGTAACTTTAATCTCTTCTTAATTGCCATGAAGACCGCACTGATTTGACCTACTGCCAATTGAGGGTGTCCAGCTTCGGCTAAATCATTAGGGTTAATAATGTTAATTCATCTCCTCTTTTTTCTTAGCACATAAGTTTAACAATTCATTTGGGAGGGGAATAACCACTCTGGTTTTATTTCATAAATAAAACCTTACTTGTGTCAAAAAATTAAATCAATAAAATGTTTCCTGTTTAGATAGGGATGGGGTTGTGCTGGGACCAGCACCCTTCTAAAGTGGTCCCTGAGGGAGTTCCACTGGCCCCTTAGGGTTTCCCTTAGCAACACAATTTAAGGGTTGCTACCTTGCACACACATTTAGCAATGGTTATTCCTCAGGACTCTCAGCTGCCAGCAGAAATTTAGGACAGTTCTATGTCAAAAATAACAGAAATACTAAAC
Source organism: Capromys pilorides (assembly GCA_004027915.1). Taxonomy (NCBI): domain Eukaryota; kingdom Metazoa; phylum Chordata; class Mammalia; order Rodentia; family Capromyidae; genus Capromys; species Capromys pilorides. Next base: position 12,569 of record PVKN010022215.1, read on the forward strand.
AGAATTTGATAAATGGTTTCTTTGAAATATTTGAACTCAATATTTTTTAAATTTTTAATTAATTATTTGGTGTAGGGTCTCACTGTGCAGCTCAGACTCATAGCGATCCTTCTGTCTCAGCCTCCCCAGTGCTGAGATTATAGACATATGCCACCATGCCTGATTTCGGTGGACAGCATAGCATGCCCAGGGTTCTGGGGTTGGCATAGCTTGTGGTACTGGGGATCAAACCCGAGTCTTGAGCTTGCCAGGCAGGCTTAAACCACAGAGCTATCTCCCCAGTCCTTAATATTTTTAATTCAGGTACAAATCTGATGACATAATGTGTGGCCTCATTTGGACTTTACAGAAGATTAACTTTCTATTGGCCCTGAATGTTATCTTGGCCTGTGTCTCTGTCCTCCAGTTCCACCTCAGCTCTCTCGTTCAACCCTCATTTAATGACTGCTCAGGATATGCTAGATTCCACAGTAGATACCAAGGATAAGAGATGAAAAAGATAGAATCTTTTCCCTGCAAGCAAATAGCAGATTGATAAAGAAGAGAGCTTCAAAGACAGTCCTGTGGAAGCATATCTCCTGGTATCTGTGCTTTTCAGTGGTCTCTATGTCTGCAGCAGCAGAAGCCACACAGTGTCAACTCAGGACCTGCCCTTTAGGAGAACCAGCAGTTTCTGTCCTTCCTTCAGTACTGTCATCCTTTGCAAGCCCTGAAATGCTGCATGAGAAGTTGGGCCACCTTGGGACTACAGGGAGATACCTGGTAAACAGAAAGCCGCTCAGCTTTCCCGGCATGCATTCCAACATGAGTCCAGCTCAGACATAACGTAGACCCCTGAGTGAATCATCTTGGAAGTTCTAGCCTCACCAGGCCCTACAGTTGGCTATAGCCTCAGGTGACCTCATAGGGAGCTAAAAGAACTACACGGCTGATCTCAATCAAACCAAAAAATTTAGAGGTACCAAATTATTGTTTCATGCACTATGCCTTGAAGTGGTCTGTTACACAGAGATAGGTAGCTGAATTAGATGAGTAAAACATAATTAAGAAGCCATGCGGTAGGCACTGCCCTTGAGTATATACAGCTGAGGCAGAAGGCTGAGCAATCATTCAGACTCTGGGATTTGGCTGGTGATGATGCAGATGGCCACATTCACAAAGAAGTCAGCATTGTGAGTTGGATCTTGAAGAATGAGTAAAATGTTGCTAGGCAAAGAAAGTAGTATGTATGAAGAAGCCCAGAAGATTATACAAGCATGGAGAACAGTAGGTGGCTCAGTGTGAGTTGGGAGCTAAGGCATCCCTGACACATATTGGAGCCAATGTATGCTTTTCTTGGCAGGCTAATATTAATCTGTAGGCAATGGAAATCTAGTGATGGCTCGTGATTCCTATTATGAAATGAGACAGTATGATCCAACTGGGTTCATCTGCACTTATGGTTTATTTTAATTTATCAAAAGAAAGTTTGGGTTATTGTCTTTTCTTTGTCACAACGCTTTGGTTTATGTCTTATACCAAGTGACTACTTTGATGCTAACAGTGTGCAGTGTAACTATTGCTATTCTCTTATGATTGGGTTATGAACATTTTATCTTATTTTTAATAAGATAAAAAGATTGTCCAACCAAACAAACTGAACAAAGATTATGTCTGCATCTTGGCCCTTCTCTGCTGATCCCTTCGCCTTCTCTTTCCTCTTGTTCTGTGACTTTATCCAGATTCTCCTGCTGTCTCTCTAAAAGATGCGTCCACTTGGGCTTCCTTGGCACCAGCTACTTTCCTCCTCTTTCCCAAAGCCCTGTATTTTGTTCTATAACCTTCTTTCCTGATATTGTCATTTGTCTGAAATTGGGGTGCTTGACAAAATACCTGTGGTGGGTTAAGGAACAGTTAACATGCAACATTCAGCTGAACTAAGTCAGCATCAGTCTGGGTATGGAAGGCCCACCTGAGGATTGCGACTGACAGCATAAGAAGAGAACTAGAGGGGAAGATGGTGCTGTTGATCCTCCTGGAGAAGTTCGTCATGCCAGTTTTCCAAATATGAACTCAGCTGTTCTGATGACTGGAGGAGCTTGGCTTTTCATTGTTGCTGGGGATGGCTGCATTTATTTTCAAGAAAGCACTGGTCCTTACTTTGGACGTCACTTCCTAGCTCCAGTGCAGATCCTTCACTCCTCTGGGGAAGTCTTTCTTGCTTCCACCACTGACCTTCGGGCCCTCTCAGTGAAGAACCTTGATACAGACTTGTATGAAACCTCATTGTGGGCTCCAGGCCTCCAGCCAGCTGGAGGACATTGCTTAGGGACCCAGGCCCTCAGCTGGACTCTTGGGGTCTCCAGTGTGTGGACAGATGTCTTGTGGCCTTCTGCATTTGACATTCTGAGTGAATACTATAACATAATCTATAAATTGTGTGTTCTGTATTAAATCTATTCCCTTGTAAACCCTGACAATTTCAAATCTCATTCTTTAACCTGGCCTTACTTTCTAAACACTGTATTTTCTCAGATAACAGTGAAGCACAGTTTAGATCTCTTCCTTTCACTTTTTTTCTAAGAAACTTTACCCTTTCTCTTTATTTCTTTATTTTGTAATCCCTCTCTCCCTCTCCTCTCTCTCTCTCTCTCTCTCTCTCTCTCTCTCTCTCTCTCTCTCTCTCTCT
>PVKN010022216.1:0-15159 GCA_004027915.1 Capromys pilorides
CATGTGGATTTGGTTATCGGACAGGGAGACATAGACCAGCATGGATAAAAGATGACAGAATTTTGTGATGTGATGGGAAGGGGTAGGGTGGCTAGGGTAGGGGGTGCAGAGTTGCAGGATCTTAAGAGCATAGAGCAGTTAGGGAGAAGCAGGTTTGGGCAGTGTACAGGGTCCAACATGCTCTGCCACGACTGCAAGGTGCAGTCTCAGAACCTACCTAAAAGAATGAACTCCTATGCCCGGACACATTGTCAGTGTAAGCAGATGTGACACGGTGCCACTATCCTCGAACGTGGGGGCTGGGGCATGCTGGCTTGGACACTGCCTCCTGAGGCCACTGGAGGAGTGGCCTCCTCCATTACAATGCATTACAGGCAGGAGGAGCTGGGCCAGAGCCCTCCTGTTTTCTGAGTCACACACCCAGCACCCGCTGGATTAGCGCTGATGACAGGCTGGGGGGGCAGCGCGAGTGCCCTTCATGGTTTGGCCAAGTTCTTGGCTGATGGCTGGCTGCTTTCTCCACCTCAAGTCAGCACAGGGGTGGGGTGTGGGGAGCCAGTGCCTTGTCAGCGGTGGTCCTCTGTAAAAGGCCAGGAAAGGCTGTCTCATCTTGTCTCCTGCTCTGAGGAAGGGGCCACAGTCTGCTCTTGGGTTCTGCCCCAAGCCTTAGCCTGGGGAAGGCAACCTGAATCCCTCCCACTGTCTATGCTGAGGATGGTGAAGATGCAGGGCCTGAAGAGAAGGCTACATCCTTTCAGATTACTCAAATTCTCAGGGATACCTGGACCTTGGGCAAAGGGATACACGCTCTGAGGGTGGCCTTGAGATGAACCCTAGCATCTTGTCACATGGGTTGGCATGAAGGAGCCAGAGAAACACCAAGCAAGCAAAGGGTTTAGTGGGGCTCTTGGTGTGGGCGGGAGATCCTACTTCAGATCTCCTCCATGGGTCACTCATTAATAAAGGAGGGGCAGCTATTCCAGATATGTAGATATACTGGTAATATTATTAGCAATGATACTAACAGTGTCTTCCATTTTTCAGGACACTATGCATAGAACTCTGTGTTAAGTGTGTTACATAAATCATCTGGGTTAATCTCCAGGGCAGTTTCGCTAGGCAGGCACCCTCACAAACCCATTTTACAAGGCTCACACCAGTTGCCAAGGGTAAACAACTTAGAACCCATAGGTTGAATGCAGGCCTGTCTGACTCCACAGCCACACTTGTGCTAAATGGGCAAAGTTACCTGAGGCCATGGCCAAAGACACTGGAGACACTCAGGTCAGACCATCTAGTGCTCAGCGGGGGAGTTGGATTTGCTCCCAGACACCCCACAGGCCTGAGGGCTCTGTATGGCAGATACCCCACAAGCCAGATTCTCCCCAGCCTCAGCTGCTTGCTGGCTGAGCAAGGCCCTGCGTCTGAAGGCAGCCACCCCATTTCCTAGATGTTAGAACCACAGTACAGATATCTCTGTGCTGTGGGCCTGAATATCATCTGGGCAGGCTGCTTCAGAATTGGAGACCTCCTTCAAATCCAGGCACTGAGGCAAACAGTGGTCTCAATAAATGTCATTTGGGTGTCATTTCTATATTTTGATCTAGGGACATACTTTCACTTGGGTGCTGGTCCTCAAACCTCAGAGCCTGCAGGAAGCACGCATCTCAGGGCCCACGCCCAGCAATTTTGATGGTAGGAGCCTGTGCTGACGAGTAGTCCCCAAGCATTCCTTGTCCAGTGGTGGCCACATTTGCAAAGTGTTTCCCAGAGGGTCACACAAATGGCAGGGTGTGACCAGCATAGAACAGACATAAAACCAAGGTCTCCACTTCCTGCTTTCTCGGCAGAGCTCCGCAGTGGAGCCTTGCCGGAACTGGCTGGAGTTTCCTCATAACAATGACCAGGGTCAGAATTAGATGTGTTATTATGCTCTGCCTGCCCAAAGCTCTTTTCAACCCATTTTCTCTTTTGGCTGCTGGTGCCAAAATACTGGCTTGCCAACATATTTTGTTTGGCTCACATATGGTTAAACTTCAAAGAGTTTCAGTGTGAATTGGTTGCCATGATTTTTAAATCATGAGAGTTCAGATTAAAATGGTGCTTTCTGACTTCCCTGGACATATGGACAGGCCTCCATAGATCCTCTGGAAGGCCTTGTCTCCACTGCCTCGAAGGAGTGGCGACTGCCAGTCTGGCTGCACCTGGCTCTGTCCCTTTCACAGAGCCGCAGCTCCCCGACAATCCTCTCCTGCACGAGGCAGAGCCACTGGGCACCTTGCACCTCCTCAGTGCCTGCTTGCCTCCCCGCTTGCTGAGCTTAGCTGTGTAAACCCTAAAGCTTGTGACTTCTGTCCTGAATCCAAACACAGAGCCCACTTTCCCTTTGGCCTGTGTCACCAATTTCCTTTAGATAGCTACATACAAACCCTTCTTTAATAATGTCTTTTGAAAATAATATTGCCTCTAAGTCATTTAACTGATGAAGGTATGACAACGCAGAGAGGGTAAACAACTTGTCTACGGCTCTACAGCCAGCTGACATGGGCTAGGCTCTCCACTTGTATCCAGGCATGTGGCATGCACACACTGAATGCTGCTGGGCCAACTTCTGCGCCTAATGCTGCTGTGTCTTGCGGGATTGTGCAGTGCTCAAGGGAAGGCCCGACATCTTTTGATGGTGTGATTCCAGAGCCAGCATTTGTCCTACTCCATGCCAGGGCCCTGCCTTTGGGTCCTAGAACAACACAGACTTCCAGATCCATGGATGCTCTTGCTTCTCCCCTGCAGTGCTCCTATATCCCAGGCAGCCTGGACAATTACCAGATGGCCCGGGCTGATGTGGAGAAGGTCAGAGCCAATTTCCTCGAGCAAAAGGTTTTCTACTGCTTCTCAACGACACGAGAAAATGAGACGAGTGTTCTGTACCAGCGCCTCTATGGGCCACAGGCCCTCCTCTTCTCCCTCTTCTGGCCCACCTTCCTGCTCACTGGCGGCCTCCTCATTATCGCCATGGTGAAGCTCAACCGCTCCCTCTCCATCCTGGCCGCCCAGAGGTAGGCTGACCTGTATCTTGCCACATGTTCACAGCAGACTGCGGTGGTCCCTGGGGCTATTCCTCACCTGAATGCCCACCTCTCTGCAAGCCACCCCATCCTCCATTGTGCAGTTGGCCTTTGGAAATGTGTTAAGCAAACTTCCTGCTCCCGAACATACAGTGGCTGCCTGGTGCCTCAGAGGAGAAGCTGGGCAGTAACAGCGCTCCCCACCTTGCCTCACTTGTTTTCCACTGTGTCACTCTGTACCGCACAAGTGACAGGACAGTGACCTACCTCTGTGCCAGTGTCTTCCCTATTAGCTTAAAAACCTGTCTGCTCCATCCCGGAAGCTCTCCTCAGAAAACCTTAGTGCCAGCTGGGGATATAGCTCAGTGTCATGAGTGCCTGCCTGGCAAGTGTGAGGTCCCGTGCTCAATCTCTGGTACCACAAAAAGAAAAAAAAACAAAAAACACCTTAGTTTCTTCTTTTAGTTCTACAATAAACACAGTATCAGCTTCCATTAACTGGGCATGCTTAGCATTCTGCTTTTCTTTTTAGGCCACTAAGTCTTATCTACATTTTTTTTTTTTATTCTGATATTTTAAAATATTTTGTTCCTCATTGTTCCCTGGGAACCAGTTTCAAGATGGTTCTGATGCCCAATACTGCGCATGCTCCAGTATCTGATTTAAATAACATCATATCTACATGTAGCTTATGTATACCCTTACATATGCTTGAAATGATCTCTAGATGAAGTATAAGACCCAGTACAATTTAAATGCTGTGGGAATAGTTGTAACACTAGGCTGTTCAGGGACTACTAAGGACAAGAATGTCTGCCCATGTTCAGTACAGATGCAATCCCCCCCCCCCCCACATATTTTCAGTCTGCTGTTGGCTGCACCCATTGCCGTGGAGCCTGCCGAATGTACACACAAAGTAATAAGCTCAGCAAATAAAGCAGAACACATAAAAATGTTAATGGTGGCATGATGATTCATTTTAATTTTCGTCCTTATCTCTCCTTTTTGGGGTACATCTTCAATGTGCAACAACAGGGGGGTTTTATGTTGTTTTATCTGTTTTTGATCAGAAAAGCAAATTAAATGTTATCTGGGAAAAGTTAAAAGGGGGAATGGCTGTCCCAAAGGAGAGTCAGGTTGTGGAAGACACAGTCTTAAAAACACTGGATGGAGGAGAACTCAGGTGGATAAGGGCCTATGCCTGGCACCAAGACCATTGGGGGAACCTGACTGAGATCTGCAAAGGGCATGAGAGGATGCGTGCCCACTATCACGGCCATGGTTGTGGTTGAAATGTGTTCCCGGAGTGTTCATATCTTAGACACTTCTTTTGCAAATTCATGAGCTCATGATATTTAGAGGTGGGGCCTTTGGGAAGTAATTAGGATTAGCTGAGGCCATGAGGGAGGGGCTCCCCGAGGGCATTGGTGGCTTTTGGAGGAGGAAGAGAAACTTGAGCTGGCCTGCCTCTGTCTCACAATGCAGAGATGCCCCAGCCATGCTATGATGCAATGAGAAGGCCCTGCCTTATGCTGAACAGATGCCAGTGCCATGCTCTTAGACTTCCCAGCTCCTGAGCAGTGAGAAAATAATTTTTTTCTTTATAAATTTCCCAATCTTGGGTATTCAATGACAACACTAAATGAACTAAGCTCAGCAAATAAAGCAGAACATATAAACATAAGAAGTAATACCACCCTAATTTCATACCCACCCAAGAAGTTGTCCTAAGAACAGTAATCCTCACAATATGGTCCTACAGCAGCAGCAGGGATTTGTGAGTCATGTGTGGACTCGGCCTTCCAAAGCCAGTGACCCTGTGGGGAAAGGGGACGATGCTCTGTGTTTTAACACTGGCTGCAAGGAATGGGCACACAACAAGCATGAGATCTCCTAGTATAGAAAGTAAGTCCCTGTAACCAGATTTTCAAAGGAAATAACTATTTCCCAGGGCAGGTTTTGGGCTGGGTATGAAATTAGGGTGGAATTGCTGACATTCCCTTGAGTGCTGTGGTTCTAAGACGCAGCCTTTGGGTTTGAATCCTGTCTCTTATTGCGGCTAGATCTCAACTCCCTGATTCTTGCTTTATTCATCTACAATAGGGTTCCTTCTATGGGGAAACTGGGAGGACTGAATGGAGGTTTGGCACTGAGCAGGTAAGCAAGCCGGAAGTTTACAGTTAGTAATATGAGATCATGAATACACTAAGATGTTCAGAAGAAGTTTTTGAAGTATAATGTTAATTAGCTTTTATTGGAACGTACTGCACAGCGGGTACTGTGCTAAGTCTGCCTTGTAAAACTTCAGTGAGCAACCACTGCACCCTGCTCATTTGAAGAGAAGTAATGCGCAACAGCAGCTGAGTGTGGAGCCTTGGCATGAGGGCTATCTGGGTTCCAACACACAACCTTCCTATTCAGTAACTGGTGACTTAGGGCAAATAACCATTCTATGTGTCAAGCTTCTCATAAGCAAAATAGCAAAAAGAGTTATTGCTGTTAAGTAAGTTACTGAATTAAAGTTCTTAGGATGGTGGCTGACACACAGCATTTGCTCTAGTTTGGATCTAGAGTGTGCCTCACAGTCCTGTGTGTGGAAGGCTTGGTCTACCACACAGTATTACTCAGTGGTGATGGGACCTTTAAGAAGGAGGCTTCCTGGGAAGTTTTCAGATCACTGGGGTGTACCTTTGAGGGGAGTGGGGAGGGATCTGTCCCTTCCTGCTTCTTTCTCTTTTGTTCCTTGATCATGAGATGGGAAGTTTGGCCCTGTCATGTGCTGACCCCATGATGTGCTGCCTCACCCCAGGCCCAAATCACTGTGGTCAACAGATCACAGACTGAACACCTCAAAACTGCAAGCCAAAGTACACCCTTTTCCCCAAATAAGTCATATATTTTGTTTTTTTCTTACAGTCACTGAAAGCTGACTAGCATAGTGCTATATAAGACATTATAAAAAGCTGCATCTACGAAAGGAGACTGGCTAAGGCTGCCCATCTAGTATAGCAAGAGCTAGGAATCAAGCCCAGGGCTACATGATTTCAGGCCCTGGCCCTGGCATCTCAACCACAGTATCACACAGATCCAGCTGACAGGCTGAGGAACACAGCTGCACCAAACTACAGGACCAGGTCAGGACAGCACCACATCACTGCAACCCAAAGGTGTCCTGATGCAAGGCATCAACATCTACCGTCTCCAACCAGAGGGCCCAGACAGCTCCCTGCACCCTCCGCTTCCTTACCTGTGGACCTTCCTTCCAAGACCAAGCAGCTCAGCATGCCCAGAGTTCCTCCTTTCTGAAGTCAGGGAGGTGTCAAAGGCCCTTTGAGTCTTGTAAGAATGTCCTCATTGTGATATCGTGTGTAGTGTTTCAGGCTATTATCATTGGGAGAATTTCACTGAAGTCTTTCTCGATTATGTCTTACAAGTAACATAAGTCTACCACTATCCCTCAAATTTAATTTAAATAGAGGAAGAAAAGGTTAAAAGTCTGCACTACAAGTTTGACTTCAAGGGTCTACCATACACATGGTTTCCATGAACCTGCATTTGAAACTGGGATGCACAGAAACTCAGGCTATCCACCAGTCTCTGTAGGGGCAGGCCCCGCCCTTACTGCAAAGTCAGTATCATGTAGGGATGCCCAGCCTTCCCTGCCACATGCATTATTAACGCTGACCTTGAGTTACTTGGGAAGTATATACTCTCCCTGTCAACAGATTCTGGCCTACTTGTATCAAATGCTGCACCCATTGGTGCTCGTACACAGGATAAGCATGAAATAATGGGCCTTTAAGAATAATGGATTTAGACAGTGAGGAGGAATGTTTTTTGCAATAATGGCTGCTTAGGAGCAGAGAGCCCTTACCAGTTCTTAATAAGCCATTGCTAATGACCATCTGGTGCTTTCGCCATTTTTGCATTTGCTCACACATGCCAGTGACTGCACCTGGAGAGATGCACCCGGCCCCTCCCCTAGAACTCACACAACCTGAGGGATGGGGAACGGAGGCAATAGGACCCCTGAGCTGCCCATGGGTTGGAAGAGCCCTATGTGTGACACCCTAACAATGCCAGGCTTCAGAAAAAGTTCCCGCTCATGAGCTCAAGCTGCAACTTGAGGGATAGAGAGGTGGGATGCCTCCTTCTGAAGGCAGAGTCTACATCCTCTCCATAGCATACCTACTTGCTATAAAGCTGAAAGGTTGGGGAGGAGCAGAGAGATGAGTCACATACAGTGTGTGACTTCAAAGCACTTCTTGTCACCCCTCCACCAGCTCACTCATTGTCTGTCATTCAGGGCTTTTTTTCCTGGCAGTGAAGAACCTGAATTAGGCACACCTAAAAATCATGCAATGTTAAACAATATTAATTTCACTGAAAATGAAATGATGCCAGCTCCCCCTGTAAATCAACAACTCATCTCAAATTTCTCCCACTGTCAAACATTTTTGGCTAAGTGGATTGGAAACAGTATTTATTCTACTGTTGACTCTAAAGGAAGACTTGTCCAAAAGACTTGCCAATGTCTTTGAATTAGCTTTGTATTTGGAATGGTTTGAATTCTATGGAAAACGTGTGAAAATATTGTTTGAACAAAGTCCAACTGTCATGTCATTCACCAGCCCTTTTGCATGTAGAGAAAAGCAAAGAGCAAACCAAGGTGAGAGAGACATGGAAATATTCCCCAGAATTTAGGGTAGCAATTCGCAAAGTGGAGGCTTGCAAGGTCAAAACTCTTTTCATAAGAATTCTAATATGTTATTTGCCTTTTTCCACTCTCATTCTAGAGGGTACAATGACATGTGGCAACACAACAGACTGAATGCAGAAACAGTTGTGGGATTCCAGCTGCCTTAAGCTAGACATTAAAAATCAGATTTTCAAAAATGTAAAAACACAATGTCACTTTTCTCAATAAGAATTTTTTGGAAAATACAATTATTTTCATAACAGTGTATTCTTTGCAACCTGCAATAGGTTTATTATTAGTTTGAAACATGAAATTCAAGTTAAATACTTTTAAAGATCTTGGTTTTAATTCCTAAAAAGTTAGCTATTAATAATACAGCACATACACATGAAAGCTCTTTGGAGCCTCCATATTTTTCAAGAGTGTCAAAGGTCCTGATAACAGAGAGCTCCCTAACTGCTAGGGTGATAAGTCTGGAGTTGAGGCCCTGCATCCCTTGCACACCTCGTCCCATGTAAATCTGAAGCCCTCCTCTGATTTCCATCCACTTTCACTGAGAAAGAAAGGGGACTTGAATTTTCTGGCTTGCCCCTGGCACAGTTTCTGTTGCTAAAAATGGGTCAGCAGATGAATTACTTCCACCCACAAGCGCTTCCCTGATATTTGTTGCACCAGCTCCAAGGTAGAATCCAAACTCTTTCTAGGTGGTCCAACTCTTTCTAACTCTACTCATATTAAGTATGTGTTTGTTAGTTTCCTTTTTTAAAGAAGTTGGGAAATGGGGAAGGGAAGTATGTAGCTGCCAAGTAAACTGTAAACTGAATTTTGGATCAAGTTTGTGATTCATCCTATAGCATGTTTCTTCTTCTCCAGTGTAAAAGTGAAAGGAAATGTAAAGGGGCTTTGATCTTCTGCATGCTCCATCATCCTGCACCAACCTTCCTCACTCCATATATATATATGACATAAAAGTGGAGACTTTCTAAGCATAAGAAGTTTCAACACATGTCTTCTATCCCCATATCCAATGTGAATTCTGGGATCCTTGTAATTTGACTGCTGGCTGATTTTGCATACTCCAATACAAATTCCTGTTCTCTAAGGTTCATTAGACCTTTAAAGATCATTATCTAATGGTATCATGCAACAACATTTTGCGTTTGTCCCAGTGTTCCTGAAATGGAGAACTAAAATCTTTGTAACTTTTAGAGTGATAAGGGAGCTAGGAATGTATTTCATCCTAAGAAGTGGCTTGGTGGACCAAGGAGTGTCTACAGGATTGTATGTCATTGCCAAGACACGATACTGACAACCACAATTTAAAGAGAAGTTTACTTGGGCTCATGGTTTACAGAGGTTTCAGCCTGTACTCAGACTGCTCCAGGGCAGAAGTGGCTTGACAAAGGGGCCTAGCAGAGAAAAGCTGCTCCTGTTACAGTGACTAAGAAGCAGAGAGCGAAGGTAAGAGCAGTGCACAAAAACACACCCTTTCCAATAATGCCCCAGTGGCCCATCTCCAACTGGACCCTACCTTCTAACAGCAAGTCAGCTATAGTGTGCCACAAGGCAATCATTTTGCATACATATAAAACTTTAGGGGACTTTTTTCAAATCTAAACCATAACAATGGGAGTGGGACCCAGAAGGACCAAGCCTTGATTAGAAGCTTTCAGCTACAACCCACAACTTCTGAGGAGCAGAGAGGGGCTGGGGATTGAGTTGAGTCACCAACTGTCAGTGATATTATAATCATGTCCAAGCAATAAAATCTCCATTAAAATTATAAATGGCACAGTTTGGGGAGCCTCAGGGTTGTTCAGCACACTGAAGTGCCATGACTGAGCACAGAAACTTCAGCTCCCGCCCCTCTACGTCACTTACCCTGTGCATCTCTCCCATCTGATTGTTCCTGGATCGCATTCTTGGTAATAGAATGGTGCAGTAGTTTCATTAAACAATGGTTTCACTTTCTAAGATGTTGGTTAGCCATGTAAATGGTGGTCTAAAAATACTCAATGCAAAATTTAGAAATGAACCATCATATACTTCAGATTGCGTGACATTCTAAGCTGCTTTCTAAGTAGCAGAAAGTAGATTATTCCATTGTCCAGTGTCTCTGCCTTGTATAGTCTACTTATCCATGCATCACTTAGTAGCTACCTCAGTAATTATATAAACTATCATGATGTTGCTATGGCTGTGCTCAAGAAGATCATTTACAGTAGTTTAATGCTATACCGTACCACCTATGACATTCACTGTCATGTAGGCATCATATCATCTTACAGCATGAAAGATAAGTATAATACAATAAAATAATTTGGAAGACCACATTCGTGAAACTTTTCTTATAGTATATTGTTAGAATTATTATAACTTATTATTGTTATTCTCTTACTGTACCTCACTTATACATTAAACTTTACCATGGGGATGTGTGTGTATGAAAAAACATAGTATATTACATTCTATCTGGGCATCTGCTGGTGTCTCTGAGAAGATTTGCCACTGGTATGGGGGTCTGCTCTACTAGTAAGGTGTTTCCCTCAGTTCTGTGAATCGCTGAACCTGGAAGGACAGAGAAGTTGTGGGCACCTCTTGTGGGCGCCCCATCTGTGGTTAGTACCTGATGTGGGGTATTCTTGTGCACATGCTCCCTTAACCTGTGGAATCTGTGCTAATTCTGGGTAGTGTCTAAGTTGAATGAAATTTCAGCATACTCAGCTGCTGTTGGAACTGGTTGGCATCAGGGGGAACTGCATCATTTCATTTGGAAAAACCCTCTCACATTTCTTCTACATTTCTCTTTTTCAAAAAATATTTATTAATATCTCTTTTGATGATTAAATCTCTGTGCCAACATGTAGTCCTCCAATTTTGGGATATAATTAGCTAATCGCTTCCCATACGTGAAGTGTCATCTGTAATGTAATAAAATCTAACATTTATTGAACACCTGTATGCTGGGACCTGGGCCAAGCCTTTCTCTGTATGGTTCATTTAACACCAACACCATCTTTTGAGGTTATTATTAGCATCCATTTTATTGATAACTCAGGTGTAGAGAAGGGATCTAACTTGCCCAGGTGAGAAGTTAGTAAATAGTAAGTTAGGATTTAATACTAAACAATACGGTGTTAGATTTCAGTATAGCTCTCTAACCATAGGGAACATTGTCTCTTATCTCTATCTTATATCAATAGTAAAAAGTTCAGAGACTGTTAGATGCCTCTATAGACCTTCACAGAGTGAGGCTCGCAATTGGCTCTCCCTTGCCGCACCTCTGAAAAGTTCATAGAGATGGGGTGAAGCTCAAGAGTAAGAATCTGAAATGTCAACACTGACAGCACAAATGCACCCCAGCTGAAATCCTGCATGCAGAATCTGTACCCCAGAGCCCATCAAAAGCCCTCCTGGCACTGAGGCATCTCTAGTCACACCAATCCTTGCAAAGATGGCCTTCCTTTGGGAGGAGGGGAGGTCCGCTATGCCTCCTTCCTGGTGATGCCTCCCCTCTCCCTTTGACCTCTACTTTCTTTTCCCAGTGTTGCCTAAGCATGAGTTTAATGGTCTATTCTAGAATTCTAGAATTTGTCCAAGGGTTAACAGCCTACTCCTGTAAATATAGCTTTAGAATCTTCTATCTTACCATCATTAGTAAAAATTGGACCACGTAAGCTACAAGGCAAAACCCTACTGATACGGAGCAGCAGCACTGATATGGAGCACGAAGCTCCTGATCTCATGCAACCTTGTTGGCATGCTGGGCCTTGAGTTCCAGTTCTCAGACCTCACCCCTTGCAAGAAAGCCAGGAACACACCAAGCAAGATGGGGGTTTTGCTGCTCTTCCACAGGCCATTTGTCCAGTAGGGGAAGCCATAGACCTGCTTTCTATCAAAAGACATAAACAGGAGAGCCTTCGGTTTAGACTCTAGTCCATCCAAGGTGACCCACATCTTAGAGATTAAGGGAATATCTAAATTTGGGGAACATAGCTATGGATCAAAGATAGCTTATCAACAGCCGAGGACTTTCCACTATCCATAGTCTCTTCCCTCCCCTTCAGAAATCCTTCAGATCCTCCCCTGTGCCACTTACGTTGGCTAACCACAATGGATTGTAAATGTTGCATTCAGCCAACAAATTTAAAGCATAGCTGCTTCCTAGGAAGTTGGGACTTAAAAACCCCTCTTCCCCACAGCTTGGGGTGCCTGCTGCCTTAGGTCTGAATGCACTCATGCCCTTGGGCAGAAATAAACTTTAAACTTTGTCTTGTTGAGTGCTCTGGCTTGCTGTCTGAGCACATTTTTTCCAGCACTGAAAATTTGAAACAGCAGTTCAAATGTGCCTTGTCTGTGACCTTGGGCAGTTTATTTAATCTCTCCAAGTCTCACTTCCTTCAATTGGAAAATGAGAGTAAGTTCATTTGTCTAATAGGGTGCTTGTGATGATTCAGTGCAGTAACGAGTGGAAGTGCTCAGTGCAGTGCCCGGTGCATAAAACATGCTCCACAGACATTTACTCTCTTGGAGCAAGGGCCCTCCTTCCGCCGGTGACCACGCCCTCTTCTGTTGGGAGCTCCCAGACTCCAAATGGCCACATTTTTCTCATAGCAACTTCCTATCTTCTTTCTTCTACGACCCAGGACAAAATAGTTTCACTCTTTTTCTCAAACCATTTCTAGCTGTACCGTATCTTACTTAAACTTTTCTGCCCCCTTCAGCTACCTGTCTTTGCTTCCAGCTTTGTAAATCTGCCTGTTCAAACTTAGTTCTTGAGGAAAAGCAGTCCTCCCTACAGGGACCATGTCTTTGTCTTGTCAGATCATCTCATGGATCAAAGGACCAGTATCCTTGAAAGGACACATCATGGGAGAATCATCACCCACAACAACAATGGATCTGGCCAGAATAATCTTCCCAGTGGGAGATAGGCAAATCCCCTGGCCCAGAAATCGGACTTAATTGGAAATTAAATTGCATTTCCACGCCAACTGTGGGATGCCTACATCCACAGCTAATTTATCAAGGTGATACCTTATCTGGAGGGAGCCCCTGGGAACAGAGTGGCTGCCTCAGCAAAACTGCAAGTTCATACCTGATAAAAAGAATTTTCTTTACAGCCTGACCTCAGCCCTTCAGGTTCCTCATTTTGGTTTTCACGTGTTTATTGGCTGCCTCCTCTCTGCTGGCTGCGAGCCAGGACTCAGAGACATGGATATCCCTGGGACTTGGAACTGTGTTTTCGTAGCTTATGGGTCAGAGGCAGAAAGAGAACTGAACAAGCAAAAGATTCCAAAGTCACAGCACTGCAGCTATACAGGGCTGAGAGCAGTTTAGAAAGGCTGAAAATTTGATGACCAGATTTATGTTAAAATTTTGATTTCTCTGTTGAACATTGATACTAATAGTTCAAAACCATCAAGGTTATATCAGACTCTTCAACGTATCCTTTCACACTGTCATTCTACCCCCTAGGACACTTTAGGAAATAAGTAAATTTTTATTATCTTCACTGATGAAGAATCTAAGTCTTAGGAAAGTGTTGTAGTTTGTAACTAGTTGTCCCCTGAATGGGGTTAACAAGAGCAAGGCATGAGGGGCAGGGCCTGAGGAGGCGTGGCCAAGAGCTATTAAACTGACTGCTTGTGCTGTCAGAGGGCCCCCCCAACCAAGGCGGTGGTTTTGTCCAGAGGTATGGAGCAGATCATCTTGGACATGGCAGCACCCCAGCCCCTCTTCAAGTCCCTATAAAGTGGGGGCAGTGTCTTGAAACCTTGAAACCTCCAGGAACTGTAAGCTAAACAAACCTTTCCTCCCCTAAGCTTGTGTGGCGGGTATTTGTCCCAGCAACGACGGAATAGTAACTAAAACAGAATTTGGCACTAGGAGAGTGGGGTCTTTGCTGTGGCTATACCTGACCATGCAGATTACAAGCTTTTGGGAATGGCTTATGGGAAGAAATAGGAAAGGTTTGGCGATGTCGCCTATGAGTAAAGCACTGGAACAGTTTTGGCACTTCTATAGGGGAGGTTCTACTCAGAGCTCAGACCAGAAGACTGATAGAAAGCCAACCTGTAAAGACCAGGCTGGGGAGTTTTCTGCTGGGAAGGACTACATTGGCTGTTGGACTCCAGATCATTTGGTTTGGCTTGGCCTAAACTTTGGCAGAATTTTGCCCATGTCCAGAGACTTTGCCTGAGACTGAAATTAAACATGGAGGACTAATGATCTTTCAACGGAAATTTCAAAGCAGTCAAATATTGGGGCAGTGGCATGGTTATTGCTGGGGGCTCTTAGTCAGATTTATGGTGAGAATGAAGAGCAAAGAGCCCAGCAGAACGATGTAAAATATTGTGAGTTTGGCAAGAAAAAAAGCGCCAGGGAGGCTGTGGACTGCAAAGATGGAGCTGAGATCTCCATTGTGCAGGAGGAACAGGAGAACAGAAAAGATATCCTGAGGGCATCACAGGAGGTGGCAGTTTCGTACCCTTTGCAGTCTCAGAATAGCAAGGTCAAGGTCCTTTGCTTTGAGGAGAAAGCCACAGAATTCCATGTTCCAGAATGGAAGCAGCAGCCACACCAGGTTCCAGAATGGAGGCGGCTACCACAGCAGACTACAGAATGGCACCGGCGTAGAGAATTTTTCCAGAAATCCAGGTACTTGACTCCTACAGCTAAGAGAAAAGGAAGCCTGGCTACTGCTCCGGCTGGCAGCAGACCTTGGCATCATCCATGTGGCACTAGTTTTAGGTGCATGCAGAGTGCAGGAATTCTAAGGTTAAGAAGGCTTCCACCTTGATTTCAGAAGAAGGCCTGGGAGGCCAGGCAGTGTGCCCCGGGGAAGGCAATGTGTGAAGCTGTGAGTGAGAAGCCTACTCCATGGAAACCTCAGAACTTTGGAAAAGCCAGGAACATGGATCATCAAAGAAAAACTGCACAGAGGGAGCATAGCTGGCCTAAGAGAGAAGCTATGGGAGCTACTACCAAGAGTGCCATAGGGGTGGAGCCACATGGAGCTCACATTTGCCACAAATTGCTTCAGATGTTTCACATGGAACTATAGGACTTAATGTTTGCCCTGCTGGACTTTGGACTTGTTTTAGCCCCAGTGGTTTGAGGCCTCCTGTGTATACTTTTTGGAAGGGCAATGTTTATCTTCTGCCCTTGAATTTTCAATGTATGTAATTTTTCATTTGTGTAGGTGCTCAGTTGAGAGTTTGCCTTGGATCTTTGAGGAAACTTAGGACTTGGACTTTTCAGCAATGCCGAAACTGTTGGGACTTTGGCAAGACTTAGAGATGGACTAAAATGCCTTCTGCAGAAAAGCATGTACATGATGAGTCTTTGGGGGCCCAGGGGTGGAATGTTGTGGTTTGTAGCTAGTTGTCCCCC
>PVKN010022217.1:0-15218 GCA_004027915.1 Capromys pilorides
TTATTTGTTTGCTTGTTGTGTTTGTTTGTTTCTTTATTTATTCATTTTGTGGCTGGCTCAGCCTGCCCTGGTGGTGGCGCTGGCGCAGCATGTGGTGCCGGGGATCGAACTGTAGTCCCCGCAGTTGCCTGAGCCCTCCTAAGCAGGCGCTTTAGACCACTGAACCATCTCGCCAGCCCCAGAAAGACACTTTAAAATGAAAAAATAAAAAGGGCCAGGGGTGTAGCCCAGAGGTAGAACACCTGCCCAGTACACATAAGGTCCTTGGTTTAATCTCCAGCACCACAAAAAGAAACAGAACACCAGGGCCGGAGGCTTGTGTATCTCAGTGTACAGCGCATGCTTTTTCTTTTGTCTTTTTGAGACAGGGTCTCGCTATGCAGTTCAGGCTGGCCTTGAGCTCACTTCTGTAGCCCACCCTGGTCTCCAACTCACACTGATCCTCCTGCCTCAGCCTCCCAAGTGCTGGGGTTATAGGCGGGCGCCACCAGGCCCGGCTACAGCGCATGCCTAGCAGGCACAATGCCCTGCCCTTGGTTTTATTCTCCAGCACCACATAAAATCAAAACCTGAAAAACTCTGTTTCTCTGACTCAGTCTCTGAGCTTTTCTTTTCTCTGATGCAAACATTTTAATTCAGTGATTTCCTGGTAAACTTGAGTTCAGCTGTTTCTCATTCTGTGTTTTCCAGTGTCTTTTCACCCCCACCACCAGCCCTGTAGCTCATGGTTACTGGAGGAGGGGGCACTGCCCAAATGCCAGGGGACATGGCTGAGGTGGAGGCTCAACCTCCTCAGATGCTGTCTCTCCTGACAGAAGCCCTGGCCCACTCACGAAGGGCTCTGTAAGGGGTGTTCTCATGTCCCACTCTGGGTTTTGCTCAGGAGCTGTTTTTTCCGCTGCATCTGAAGGGATGGCATCTGGCCATCAAATTCACAAATCACTTAACATTGTCCTCAACCCTACCACTGAGAAGGCCTTGAATAGTTGGGGGAGGGGCATAGAAACTGAACCCTGGGCCTTCGCACTAAGCTACATTCCAAACTCTTAAAAAAACGGGGCCAGTAAGAGCTGGCAAGATAGCTCAACAGACTAAGCACCTGCTTAGGCAAGTGCAGGTGTAGAGATAAGAAACTAGCATCTTTTTTTTTTTTTTTTTTTTTTTTTTTTGTGGCACCAGGGATTGAACTCAGGACCTTGTGCTTGCCAGGCAAGCGCATATTCCACTGAGCTATCTCCCTGGCCCCCAAGAAACCAGCATCTTAAGAAGCATAGAACAATAAAACCCAGGGACAGTTGTAGTCAGTTACTTGGGGATTCCAGAAAGCTGGGATTCAAGGGGGCAGATAACAGCTTGTCCTGATGGCTCCTTGATTGTTGTCTCCTCCCTAGCTTGGGATGTTAATGGTTGTCTCCTCCCCTCCTTGTAATCTTTTTATTTAACATTTGTGTGAGCCTAGCATTAGACAAATAGTGAAAGTCAACAGAGATTATAGTCTTTCTTTACTAAAGTGATTATGCACATAAGCGCGTTCCTTGGCCTTAAATAAAACTGAGATGTTTCTGGAGCTCAGGGCTCACTTTGAGAGAGACAGATCTCAGTGAGCCCTCTGAAGCTACATTCGTCGGGTCTTCTCGTCGTTTCTTTTGGCACCGACTCATAATATACAACACGCAGGGATCAGGGTTCTATCCCTGGCACCACATGCCACGTTGGCCCCACTTCTGGGGTGTGCTGAGCCGGCCACCAAGATCAAGTGTGGTGGTGCACACCTGTAATCCCAGTGCTGGGGAGGCTGAAAACAGGAGCTGCATAGTGAGACCCTGTACCAAATACATAAAACAAAAACAAAAACAGGGTCACTAAAGGCTGGGCTTGAACTTGTGCCCCTGTGTCAGCCTCCCAGAATACTGGGATCCTAGGTGTGAACCACCACACCAGCAGCTCTGTGCTGGTGGGCCAGGAGTGGTGTGGTGTCTGCATATCCTGTTACTAGCTGAGAGGGGAGGCCCAGAGCCTACCCCTCGGGGATCCCCAGAATGGCTGCATCCTCATAGGACGCCTGCTAAAGTCTAGCAGGGTGAGGCCAGTGCTGTGTAACAAATGTCCCCCAAAATCATGCGTTCAAACTGAATTGCCAATGTGTTAGTATTTGAGGTGACTGTGCCATCAAGGCAGAGACCTCGTTCATGAGGAATGATCAACTCTATAGAAATGCCACGGGAGCCAGTGTGCCCTCAGTCAGGGAGGGCACGGCACTCATGCTGGAGCGGAACAAGGCCCCATATTGGGAGGGAGACCAGGCAGTGAGCCATTGACATTGGGCTTTGACACTGGGCTCCCAAGCCTGCAGTACAATGAGAAACTAAATTGCTGTCGTTTATAAATTGCCCTGCCAATGGTGTGTCATTATAGTAGCAAAATGCACTAAGACAACAAAACAAGATTTACCCCCACCCTCCCACCTCCTGACTGTGCCTCCTTCTGCATTTTTTTTTTTTTTTTTTCTTTTCTTAGACAGGGTCTCACTTGGTAACCCAGCCTGGTCTCAAACTTGAGGTCCTCCTGACTCAGTGCTGGAATTACAGGCCAGCATGTTCCCCCCTTTTTGTGTGATGCCTGCGACGTCTTCTGACCTTAGACCCGCGACCTTCAGCCAGCCAGCGTGACACGTCCCTGGCTGGTGAGTAGGCCCTGAGCTCCTGTGGGGTGGTGCTATGGTTTGTGGCTAGATGTCCCCCAAAGCCGCATGCACTTTTTAGATGAGGCTTTTTTGGAGGCAGGTAAATCTGGAGTTTGTGGTCAATTCATAATACAAGTCTGGGATTTAGGGTGCTGAGGGTGGGTGATTTCCGATGAGTCCACTGATTGGATTGGCCCTGCCCTAATCCCAGCAGTCAGGATAAGACACAAGACAGAGTCTTCTCTTCCGGTCCTTGCTGCTATTGCTGTCTTCTATCATGAACTGCTGCCCCTTTGCCATGTGCCACCTTGCCTTGGAGCCAGGCGATTATGGACTGAAACCTCTACAAACTGGGAGCTAAACACACTTTTTTCCCCTTCAGGCTCTGGGCGTCCAGTGTTCCGAGTCAGCAAGGAGCAAGGTAACTAAGACAGGCGGCCTCTGTAGTCTCCTGCATTGCAGCACTTCGGGGCTCCACGGTTGCTCAGGGCATGCTCCCTGAGAACGAGCCACCCCCAGGTCAGTTCTGGGCGGACCTGGCCTAGCTCCATCCGCCCTCCAAGGTTCCTGGTGGGCTCCCTTTCATGCCCAGCATCAGGTGGGCACAGGTACCCGGATGGGGCACACCACACTCCCCTGGGATTTTCTGGTGCCTTCTTAAGATATCAGCTTGGCTTTGTGCATGCCGATGCAGGCTGGGCCCCTAGCCCAGCCTTGTGGGGAAGACACTGACTTTCCTAAAGCTTGGCTGGCCTGGGACAGTGCTTGGAGTGAGACAGAGGTTAGGCACAGGGTGCCACCCAGACTTCCCTGAGGGAGGGAGGGAGGGTGGGCGGAATGGGCATGTCCTTTCCTCTTCCTGTCTTGGCGGTTCTCCACTGCCTCAGCTAGAGCCCAGGAGCGCTCAGCGTCTTTCACAGAGTGCCCCCAAGTGGCCTTCGTGGGAATCACACCCATTCAACAGTAACCGTTCTTGGCGGGGCATTCCAGCTAAATCGCTACTGTGAACATGGTGTCATCAGTGCCAAGTTAGTGATAAAAGCAGAGACTCAAAGAGGTGGGATGGCTTGTCTCAACTTAGCAACAGAGCTTTAAAAAAACCTATGCCTCTCCTGAAACCACAGAGCTAAATCTCAGAACTGCAAAGGCATGTAGGTCCCGCTGTTGCTCTGACGCATGAACCAGCTGTCATCTGCTCCCACGCAGGTAATCGGTCTCTGCTTCAACCCTGCCAGCAATGGTGAGCTCACCCTTGCGCGGCACCCGCAGGAATGCTATCTGGGCTGGGGCTGGCTGTGCTGTGGGGAGGGCAGGCCCCGGATGGGGAGGCTGCCCCTCTAGTGAGGTGCACAGAGCGGAGACACTCAAGCTCCTCTCCTAGGGATGCTTCTCAGGGTCACAAGACCTTGGGCTGAAGGTAGACCTGAGGCAGTGAGGCAGTGGCTAGCACTGCTGCCAGGTCCCTAACTAGGTCTTCTGGCCCCTGGTATGCAGTAAGACCAAAGGTAAAACCTCTGGGCTGAGGAGTGCCTCGCTGGCCTGTGCGGGCAGGTGGTGGCTGCTGCCCATTCACTCTGTACCAGGCCCCATCCCTGTACTTTTTGTTTGTTTTGTTGAGACAGGGTCTCGCTATGCAGTTCAGGCTGGCCTTGAGCTCACTTTTGTAGCCCAGGCTGCTCTCAAACTCACATTGATCCTCCTGCCTCAGCCTCCCAAATGCTGGGATTATAGGTGTGCACCACCACACCCGGCTCCACGATTCTGTAGGGAAGAAACAATACCTCTACAGATGAGAAAACTTGGACCAAGATTAAATACAGGGCAGGGGGCCGGCGAGATGGTTCAGTGGTCTAAAGTGCCTGCTTAGGAAAGCTCAGGCAACTGCGGGGACTGCAATTCGATCCCTGGCACCACATGCTGCGCCAGCGCCACCACCAGGGCAGGCTGAGCCAGCCACAAAATGAATAAATAAAGAAACAAACAAACACAACAAGCAAACAAACAAACAAACAAACAAATAAATAAATAAATAAATTAAAAAAAAAATACAGGGCAGGGAGGCAGGATTTAACTAAGAGCCTCTAGGCTTCTGGCCTGTGTCCCACACCAACTAGTATCTGCTACGATGCTTCCAGACCCTGGACCCAGGGACTTGCTCTTCGGTTGTAAGAGACCAGTGAAGGTGCAGATGGTGTCCTCGCCCTGGGCCTCTGCTCCAAGCTCGGCACTTCCCTTGGGTTATAACTGCAGGCGGCGCCACTGAGCTCTGCAACCCTAAGCTGGTCAAGCACGTGAGAAGCTGCATATGAAGTGGTACTTGGCCCAGGGACAGGCAGCGTCGCCTCTTCCTACCCAGGGGGACAGAACATCCTTCCACCTATCTCGCTCTTTAAACTTGATCTTAGCCAAAAGGCCAGAGGTGGTATCTTGCTTGTTTTCAGTGATAGGGATTGAACCAAGGACCTTTGTGCAAGCTACAGCCTCATCTCTTAAATTTTTTTGAGACAGGGTCTAAGTTGCTCAGGCTGGGCTTGGCTCACACTTAACCATTCTCCTGCCTCAGCCTCCCAGAGTACTGGCATTACAGGTGTGTGTGCCATCATGCCTAGTCCAATTGTCTTGCTTCTAACCTCAACTAAATTTCATCGTAGCTATATAATATATATAATTTTTTTTCCAGTTAAGCAGTGCCTGCAGGGAAGTGTGAGGTCCCGAGTTTGATTCTCAATACTCTCCCTCCCCCAAGAAAGTCAAGACAGTTCTGTCCATTTTGTTTTATTTGTTAAACTGCTAAAAAGTCATCAGGGGGAAAACATTAACAAAAAATGAAATTGAAAGATTTAAATATTCATGAAATCCATTTTCATTCCTACACTGTTATGCGCCTAAAATGACTACTATCTCAGGGTAAGCCACCTGGCACCCCCGAACTGTACGGGAAACGCCACTCACAGCACCAGCTTTGCCAGCGCACGATGCGTGTGCACTGACGTGAACCCTGGTTGGTGGGAGGGAGCAGAGCAGGTAGCGTTCAGTGGAGCCCACGCCTAAGGGCTGCTATCACTCGCAGCGAGATGGGGGAGGGAGCCAGCCGGTCAGAGCAGGCCCTGCACCATGCTGTCCAGCGGGTGGCTGAGCGCGGGCTGCTGCCCTGGGCGGCTTCAGATCTTCTCCACTGACAGCTACACTGGTGCAAGACCAGATAATGCAAAGCAGAGCACGTCACCATGCCAGGATCACCAGGAAGACAAGGACAGACACAGACCAACCAGGTGCATTACTCTGAAGAGGAAGGGAAAAGGCGAGGCGGAGGAAACCAGAAAGACAAGGTGAAGGAAAGGGAAAGAGCCCCTTGTTCTGTTGGCCAGTGGCTTTCCGTCCTCCAAAGTCAAGACTTCTTACACTGGTTTTCTTTCCTCCTCCTCATTATAAAATGTTCCAACATAGCTCCTAGATACTTTATGGTTTCAGCTCCTGCTATACACGCAAATGTTAAAATCAAATCAACCCACAGAAGGCTAGGCGGAGTCTTGTATTACCTTAAAAACAAAACTTAATCTTCTGCCACCAAACTGGTGCTCCCAGAATGGGGGTAGGGTAGGGTTATGGAGCCCAACGCCCAAATGTGGAAGAAGGGTGGAAATAGGAAACACAGAACACTCTCTGCTGCATAACGTGAAATGAGAACAGAACGCTCTGTCCAAGAGGGCAGAAGAGACTAAAAATTCTTACATGATGTCAGCGTGGTGACCAGTGAAGTCAATATGACCTGGGGGCTCTCAAAGGCACACTTGTAGGAATGGAGGGGTTAAAGCTTCAAGTAGAAACAAGATGTGTTTTAAATACTTAAATACTGATAAATATTTCCTTTCGGTGCTCCTGAGGGTTTAAAGAAAAATATTTTGTCTCATTTCTCTCAGTGAATTTTAAGACAAAATTGGTATCGTCTCAAAAACAGAGTTGTGGTTCCATCACTGTGATGGCGCCGAGACCCCACTGCAGGAGCCTCCCAAGCGCCCGAGGAGGAGACACTCGCCCACCGGGGCCGAGCTGCTTTCCCGTGGTCACAGCCGCAGTGCCCAGGAGTGAGACACTGGGTATGGACAAGGCAGGTATTTCTCTGAGGGCTGTAAACGAACAGTCTAGTTCCCAGCAATGTGGGTAATACTGGGTGCGTGGAACTCAGCGGAACCGGACTACTTTCTAAGAGAATTAGCGTTTCTGCTGCTTGCCTACTTGGGAGAGCAGAGGGATCAACAGGTGGACAGCTGGCTTAGGAAGGCCACAGGACAAAGGAAAAGATGAGAGTGGAGGTGCTGAACTTCAGGCTTCCACATACTCTGCACTTACGTGGGAACTGAGTTTGGAGGCACTGTCCACGTAAATACAACGTCACAGGCAAAGTTCAGCAACAGCAATGACCCAAACCTTTTAGGTCGCTAGTTCTTTAGGCTGGCTTTGCCTTATAGATCAGGACCCCACGTGACTGAACAGCCTTGGCCTAGGAAGGACCGGCATCAGCGCAGAGCAGGAGGCTTGGGGACCCTGTGCACAGCTCTGGAGCAGTCGCAGCACAGCAAGTAGGTACATGGCCTGTTTCTCCTCTGAGGGAGTGGTGCAGTGGCTTCAGGAACGTGCCCCCTCCTTGTGAGCTGGCCCTTTCCTGTGCTTGGGACCAGGCGGCTTTCCCACCAAGACCACAGTGGCAGAGCTGACAGTGAGGGAAGGACTCAGCATGATGTGACGGGAGAAAACACTTATCAGGAAGACTGGGAAGTGCTGGCTGGGGGCCAGGACCCAGGGCCAGCTGCAGATAGTCTGTGCCTGGGAAATGCCAACAAGAAAAGGGGGGTGCGGGGTGGAAAACATTTTGAAATTTAAATCTTAAAGGTAAA
Source organism: Capromys pilorides (assembly GCA_004027915.1). Lineage (NCBI taxonomy): Eukaryota > Metazoa > Chordata > Mammalia > Rodentia > Capromyidae > Capromys > Capromys pilorides. Next base: position 7,579 of record PVKN010022217.1, read on the forward strand.
ATAAAAAATCTACCCACTGATGAGATATCACCAAAACCCCGTTTTTAAATGGCCCCATTTGAAATAAACTCATTTGACATTTCCTGTGTCCTGGCCATGGTTTGGAGACTAGTTAACTTGCAACTTTCTTTATTAAGAAAAGAAATGTTCTTGCTTGGTTGTACCTTATCTCAGAGATAAAGAGAAACTTGAAACCCAAGCCCTGTCTGGGTGACACATACACTTCGAGACAAGCACAAATAAAGTGATGAAGCTGCTCCCCCAGACAGCCAGGTGTCATGAAGGTCAAGTGCATGACACACAACCTTGTCACCTGTCAACAGCCAGGCACAAGAGCACATGTCACAGGGAACTCCCCCAACGGAATTATTATTAGGATTCTTTCCACCACCAACTTGCAGTTCTATAAATATGGAAGAGCACGTCCACTGTGCTCTGGAACTGAAAAGAAGTCCACAAGGAAAAAAGTGCTTTCGATGCTTCAAGGGTTTTTCTCATGATACCAGCATCTTAGAATTTCCTGCTTGCCCCCTAAGTGATACCAGGGCTCTGGAACTATCTCTAAGAAGCATGATTTCCTTAGGAACCTGTGCTCTATGAAAGAAACCAAAAATAAGAAAGGCTTTAGGGTTTAGGAAATCCACATGAAAAATGTGGGGGATGGAGGAAGGTGGAGAGCAGCCTTCAGATGGAAAATGTAGACTCTGGGGACAAAAATTCTAAAATAAGGGAAAGGAGAACAAATGCGGGTTTTGGGAACTTGTCACCGAATGTGATTGTCAGAAAATTCCACAATCAAATAGCAAATGTTTTCTGAGACGTGTAGGAAGCACTCAAGTGACCAACGGCAGGAGACGGACGGGTGCCAGCTGCGTCGGCACTCCTCGGTGGTTCTGGCACACCTGGAAAGAAATCCCTTGCTGGGTGACTTCCTGGGTCACGGAGGGCAGAAGGGGACCAGGCACAGGGCATTTTGCAGAGCTGTCCCAGGTCCTCTGCAGTTTTCTCGAGTTTCTTTCACCCCACCAGCACCTGCAGAGGTGGGGGCTGCGCTGAAAGCTCCTTCGCACCTTATCTATGCCCTTGCCGTTCTCTGATTCTGAGAAGGCCACGTAAAGAGATGTACAGGGGCTCTTCGGTTTCTATTGGAAACGTAATGATTCTTGGTCTACTTATCAGCAAAGTAGAAAAAGGCAGCACAGCCTCTGCTAAAACACATCAACCATTCTATCCGAACTAGGACGGAGATCTCTCCCTTTTTGTAAACAGAGTTGGTTATATAATATATGTTTTATATATAATTTTTTTCTTAATGAAGACTTGATCCCAGCCTGGAGTAAGTTAGATTGGGCACTGGAGTTTTGGTTTACGGGAATAATGTTACTGTTTTCCCAATTCTTAGTCCAAATGCTTGCACACTGGAAAATCCCAAATTAAAAGCTACAGAAAGGGAAAGGGAATTGAACACATTATCTCTTTGCACGCACGAAGTACAAGGCGTTTGTTTTTGGGTAGTACTTCACATTCTGCTTCTTGTCCATGAGCCCTCCAAATATGATGAGCTCGCCCCTGCCCTGGACCACCGTGTGCAGGCTGGTTTCAGGGGGTCCCACCACAGAGGTGCTGCTGAATATTTTCCACTTGACCCGCCCCTTCTCCTTGGTGTCTTTAATGTCCAGCACGTACATCTGCATGGGCTTGCAGTTCATACTCTGATACAGGGGCTTGCCAACATTGAGGGACTGTGGTGGGTGGTGGCCCAGGCGGCGGGCAATGGGAGGTAAGGAATGTCCATCTCCTTGGGCAGGTCCCGTCGGGCCTGGGCGAGGGATGGGTATGGTTTCTCCACTGCTCAGGCTCTGGCTCCCAGGAGAGCCTGGAGAAGACCCAAGAGGTGGGCTTAGCGCTGCAGAGGCCGAGGGGCCTTTGGATGATATTGCTTTGATGGCCTCCAGACTCCGGCGCAGGGCACCAGGCGAGACAGCCCCTGCAAGAGCACTGGCCACATGTGGAGGGGTGTGCACACCGTTGGTCTGTTCTGGAGGGTGTCTCACACTCCCCCCACCTGTCCTGTTGTCCACACCATCCATGTGATTGCTACCAGAAGCAGGTTTTAGGTCCCAACTCAGATCGACGGACCCTAGTCTCAGGTCTTTCTGATCTGGTAGAGACCCTCTTCGGGGGGCTAAAGAAAGTCCCCCTTTCAGATCATATCCTTCAGTGGCAGAAGGAGTGCTTGGAGACAGGGCCTGCACAGGACTGTCCAGGGAAGAGCCACCGACTGCGGCTGTTCCTGGAGACAAACTCCCACCATTGAGGACAGGAGAGCCATCTCCTCTGGCTGGGGAAAGGCTCCCTTCCCGGGAACCTGCGGGAGTCTGCCTTGGAGCCCTGGGCCTCAGTGTTCCCCAGCGACCATTAACACAAGGAGCTTCATCCATACTCCTCACCGGAGACTGCGAGCGGTACTCTCGAGTTTCAGGAACCAGGGCTGGAGGAGTGGCACTGATGGGTGATGGGCGAGAGTTCAAACTGGGGCTGAGGGGGGCTCTCCCACTAGGAGCCTGGCTGAAGACCACCACACACTGTCCCACCTGGAAGACAAAGGACCTGTGCTCACAGCCTCTTCTGCAATTCTGATCCTCCAAACATCAAACATTCAAGCATAAGTGGTCCAATGTACCAGGCATTTGGGACTTTTTTTGGTAGTACCAGGGATTAAACTCAGAGCTTAGTGAATGCTAGGCAAGCGATCTGCTCCTAAACTACATTTCCAGTACTTTATTTTGAGACACGTTCTTGCTATGCTGTACACACTGAACTCAAAGTCACAATCCTTCTGCCTCTTACAAGCATGCACCAAAGCTATGCCCAGCTAATGTGCCAGACGTTCTGTAGACCTGAGATAGTGATGAGTTATGTGGAGATGAAAATAATGCAGTCTGTTCTCTCGGCTAGAAGGACGTACAGACATGGGAACAACTGTTGGCTTTTGTCACTAGCTGCATCTATAGAATGGAGGTAGAAGAGAGGACGAAATCCGTTTTTCCTTGGGGGAAATCTAGGAGAAATTTCATTGAGAAAGATGTTTAAAGTTGGGACTCAAAGGATAAGTGGGGCCATGTGACTTCTCCTATCTAGTGGCTCATTTATACAGGAAACAAAGCAGCTGTGCCACCTCTTCTGTGGCACCACAGTATATTCTATTTCTGTACACATTTCCTATGAAATCTGATAGACTGACAGACTGAATTGGGTTTCCAGTGGAGGGCGTTTCCTCATGCTGGCCCATTAGCTCTCTGCTTACCCGGCAGGCTGGATGGCACCACAGCTCTGGCGCCCCATGGTCTTCATTTTCTACCTTGAGTGGCTGCCAGGCCCAGGGACCCGCGTGCATGTGCAACAACCAAGCATCCTTAAAAAGCTGTAAGAAAAGGATTTAAACAGGACTCAGGTGCAGCATACACTGCGTGGCACCGCACCTGCGGAGCTGCAGTCTTAAAGTGGGCTGTTGGGGACAGAAAGCGTGTAGGCTCTAGGAAAGAAGAGTTAGGTCCTCAGTTTCGTACTTGGACGTACACGCATCCATTCACGCTTTTAGCCACACACATGCTACTGCTAGCTGGCCTGGCACATGGAATTGTGTTTAAAAAAATCTTGTATTTATTTGCTACAAGGTCTCACTATACAGCTCAGACTCCTAGTGATCCTCCTGTCTCAGCCTTCCCAGTGCTGGAATTATAGGCATGTACCACCATGCCCAGTTTTGGTGGCTGGTATGTACAGTACCGGGAATTGAACCCAGGTCCTTGTGCTCACCAGAGGCAGCCCAACAAGGTATTTTCTTTTCTTTTTGAGACAGGGTCTCACTATGCAGATCAGGCTGGTTTTGGGCTCACTTTTGTAGCCCAGGATGGTCTCGAACTCACATCCAATCCTCTTGCCTCAGCTTCCCCAGTGCTGGGATTATAGGCATGTGCCCGGCCCAACAAGGTATTTTCTAATGAAAAGGTTGCAAAGTCTTGTGTACTTTCCACAGTAAGCCAGAGAAGTAGGTTTGAATACTTAGCAGCACATGCACAGAAATGCCACACAAGCAATACTCACAGCATTGGGACCTCCACATCCTCCAAGGATTAGGATAGTTGCATTGTCTATGACGATCTGGGGAGAAGAAATTTAAAGTCAACCTACATGGCCTAAGTAGTGACTTCCCATGCTTGTGATACCAAAATAGTATACTTAGCTCCTACGTGGAATGTTTCAGGTATCTTAAGGCTCCACTTCCCCAAACCCGGTCAATTTGGATCCCTTGAACAAATTACTGGTAATTCCCAAGTGGATATGTTTTTTTCTTTCTTTAATTTAATTTAATTTTATTTTTCTTAAACCTCATTTATTTGTGTATGGCTGGCTCCACCAGCCCTTGGGAGTGGGACTGGCACAGCATGTGGTGCTGGGGATTGAGCCGTGGTCCCTACGATTGCCTAAACTTTTCGACATAGGCGTTTTAGACTGCTGAGCCATCTCACCAGTCCGGATACGTTCTTTTTGTTCAAATATTAAAAATGAAAGTCAACCACACAAAATCTAGGCTATGCTTGAGAAATGAAATAGCAAAGTAAATACTTTGAGGAGAGGTATAATATAAAGCTACTATAAATAATATGGCCATTAAAAGCTGAAAACTAAATACCAGCAAAAACAGAATGACAGATTCTCTTTGGCTCAGGGCCTACTGGCATCTTACCTGACTCCCTCCTCCCTCTCCTGTTCTAACTGAAAGATGCTACAGTGTTTGGTGGATGGTTATTTTAATTCCTAAGCACCTGAGACTGACCACCTCGAGGATGAGGACTGGGGCCGGTGATGTTCGGCTTGGACCATGCCCACTGCTCGAGGTCCAGGACCCAGACATCGTTGCTCCTGTGTAAGATAAGGACAGAAAGATCAGGATGTTGGGAGATTCCAGGGACCACAGCAGTGGTCACGAAGTCCCTGGGCCTGTGCCCCGCTGGCAAGTCTGCACCTTTCGACACTCGGAGATGGTCTGGAGTGGAGAAAGCTTCTGAAATGACTCCCTAGAGTTCAGGGGCTTCAAAACCAGAGAGATCATTGTCTAATTCCTAGTATGCAGACTGAACAAGAAACTTACTTTTCTATAATTTTATTTCTATAGCTATTAAGTATAAGCACTGTTACTCTGAAAAGCTGAGATAAATGAAGTTACATTTGTGATATATCCAGCAAAGTGCCAGGCTCACAGCTGGTCCTTAAACCATTATTATTATTATTATTATTTTAAATTTAATTTAATTTATTTTAATTTTTGTCTTTTTGAGACAGGGTCTCGCTATGCAGTTCAGGCTGGCCTTGAGTTCACTTTTTGTATCCCAGGCTGGTCTCAAACTCATACCGATCCTCCTGACTCAGCCTCCCAAGTGCTGAGATTACTAAACCATTATTTTTCTTCCTCTACTATCCTTAGAACTCATCTTGAGATTTTCAAACCTTTGCCTTTGCCACTGACCATAGGTCTTGCGCAAATCTTGTCAGTGGCCACACAATGATGTATAAAGCACTAAGTATTTGGGGATAGCAAGAAATAGCTATAGGTCAAGCTGTATACTTTAGGGCTGGGGAGGCTTGGGACTGAATGCTGGGTCTTGGCAATGAGCTATATTCCCAAGCTTTTAAATTGTGAGATAGGATCTGGCTAAACTGCAATGTTGCCTTAGCTAGGATTACACTTGTAATGTTCCTGCCTCAGCCTCCCAGAGCGCTGCAACTGCAGAGGTGTACCACCCTGTCTGCCTATATGTAGGTGTTCTGGTTGTTTTCTTGAGACAGGGTCCTGCTATATAGTCTAGGCTGGTCTGGAACTCCTGGCCATCTTTCTGCCTCCGCCTTCTAAGTGCTGGGATTACAGCTATTTACACCACCACAGTCAGCTTGTATGTAGTCTTTTAAAAATAGAAACCAGGGCTGGGGAGATAGCTCAGCAGTCTAAAGCGCCTGTTTAGGCAAGCTTAGGCAACTGCAGGGACCGCAGGGACCACAGTTCGATCCCCAGCACCACATGCTGCGTCAGCCCCACCCACAGGGCAGGCTGAATCAGCCATAACATATATACATACATACATATGGCTAGGTATGGTGATGCACCCCTGTAATCCCAGCACTTGGGAGGCTGAGGCAGGAGGATCAGTGCAAGTTTTTTTTTTTTTTTTTTTAAGTGGCTGGCTCAGCCTGTCCTGGGGGTGGGGCTGGCACAGCATGTGGTGCCGGTGATCTAACTGTGGTCCCTGTGGTTACCTAAGCAGGAGCTTTAGACCCCTGAGCCATATCACTGGCTCAATCAGTGCAAGTTTGAGACCAGTCGGGGCTACACAGGTGAGCTCAAGGCCAGCCTGAACTGCGTAGCGAGACCCTGTCTCAAAAAGACAAAAAAACCAAAAACAAACAAATAAAAAAATAGATACAGTTTAAAAATAAAAACCAAACTAGATATGGTGGCACATGCCTGCAATCCCAGCACTTGGGAGGATGTGACAGGAGGATTAGTGTGAATTTGAGGCCAGCCTGGGTTACATAGTGAGTTTAAGGCTAATCTGAACTACCAATCAAGACCCTGCCTCAAAAACAAGAGATAATAAATAAAAAATAAAAAAGAATACCAAAAGGAATAGTTAAAAAAAAAAAAAAGATTCAAAAGGTAGCTGGTATGCAATGTTATCATGATCCAGGAGTTAAAAGCTTTATTGATCCTGGCTACAAAAAGAAACTTCACAATGGTAATGAAAGCTGCAGTTTGATCAAGGACAAAGCGACATTTCCAACTCTCGAGAGACCAGCACAAGGACTGACTCCTAGACAGTAGTCTCTACTTTATGGTCGCTTCTCTGAGGCCCTCTCTTCACATAAAATGAATAAGAGAGTCCAAAGTTAAAATGTTCTTAACTGGAGGTCAGCTCCTTTAGTGTCTCCGTGACTGTTTTAAAGCAGGAAAATGGGGAGTACTTTTGACAGAAAAGTCTTTTTTAAAATTTATTATTATTATTATTATTATTTTGTTTATTTGTTTTTGGCCAGCTCAGCCTGCCCCGGGGGTGGGGCTGGCGCAGCATATAGTGCCAGGGATCGAACTGCCGCTGTCTCTGCTGTTCCCTAAGCTTGCCTAAGCAGGTGCTTTTTTAAAATTTATTTATTTATTTATTTATTTATTTATTTATGTTTATTATGGCTGGCTCAGCCTACGCTGGGGTGGGGCTGGTGCAGCATATGGTGCTGGGGATCGAACCGCAGTCCCTACAGTTGCCTGAGCTTTCCTAAGCAGGTGCTTTAGACCACTGAGCCATCTTACCGGCCCTTGACAAAAAGTCTTGGGTCTGAATAATTTTACTGCTGACAGCCCATCAACTTCCATTTCAGAATCCAGGAGGAAGGATCACTTCTATGGCTATGGCTGGAAGGATGAATGGTGACCTAGCCAGGCTATGTGGCTCTGGCCTGAGCTGGCCAGTGATGCTCAGAGGTGGAGAGGATGGGGTGGCAGGAACGCCTTGCAGAAGCAGATCGCACCTGACAGATTTCTCCTGCTCATCCATCCTCCAAGCCCATCCTACTTAGAGAGCCTACCA
>PVKN010022218.1:0-15239 GCA_004027915.1 Capromys pilorides
GGATAGCCTTCAATTTAAAAGTTGTTGAATTAAATTAGATTTGTTTGGCCAAAAAGCATTATTTTTTAAAAAAACTTTATTTATTTTATGGCTGGCTCAGCCTGCCCTGGGGGTAGGGCTGGTGCAGCATGTGGTGCTGGGGATCAAACAACCTAAGTTCCTGTGGTTGCCTAAGCTTGCCTAAGCAGGCACTTTAAACTGCTGAGCTATCTCACCAGCCCCCCAAAAGCATTATTAATAAGAAAGAATTGCCAGGCATGGGGTCTCGTGCCCGTTATCTCAGCACTCAGAAGGCTGGTGCAGGAGGATCACTGTGAGTTCCGGGCCAGCCAGGGCTACATAGTTCGTTCAGGGCCAGCCTGATTTATATAGTGAGACCTTGTCTCAAACAAAAACTCAAAAGAAGAGGGCATGTAATCAGTGTTATTGGTTTAATAGAATAAATAAATGGATGCAGTGTTTAAAATGATGCCTACTTCTCAAGTGGTCTTTAGTAGCTTTTAATTTTTGATGAGTAGTAGTTAAAAGATAAACTAATAATAATGTTAAGGGTAGTTTGAAATCTGAAAATATGTGGTTAGGATACTCAATTTTTCATGTCTATTTTGCGGAGGAGAAGAAACACCGAATTTTACAAGGGAAATTTTTAGCAGATGCTGGAAACACAAGCTCTGCATTTTAATAGCAAGAGGTGATATTCTTACCAAAGTAAGAGGCTGTTGGGGCCTGGGTGATAGCTCAGTAGAGTAAGTGCTTTCCTGGGAAGTGCAAGGTCTTGAATTCAATCCCCAGTACCACAAAAAGAGAAAAAGTCAGAGGCTGTTGCTCACTTCAAGGATTAAAGTTGTCTGCTTTAGGGGTTTTATGTTTGGGGCATTTTCCTCAAGCAAAGATTTTCTTCATCTTGAAAAAAACACATTTAATCAAACTTAGATTTATTGAATTATTTTCATGAATTGAACCATTTCTTCTGCTATAATTCCAAAATGTATTTATGTTTTAGTCAGTGATGACAATGAATCTTTTCAGTTTCTTTTCTTTTTTAAACTAAGGATTTCATTCCTGATGTCTTATGTGCTGTGTTAAATTACTTAGTTCTGAAAATAATCTTCTCAGCTAACACAGTACAAGTGCAACTACCAGGGTGCTCGGCCCTGTCCTCGTGGCATGTGCAGCGGCTGTTCCTCCACAGGTCAAGGTGGCACAGCCCTGACCGCAGTGCTTTCGCTGTCCCTCTGTGCACAAGCACTGTGCCTTGACCATAGCAGGCACCCAGATTGTCCTTATCCATTTTCTAAAAGATAGCATGTAGTTGTGTAGTCTCCATTGCTGTTTTTCCAAAACTGTTCTAATGGATTGCTTATTATGTTTCCTAATTACAGTGCTGCTTTTGATACAGTTCTTGGGATTAATGTTGCAGTCAAGAAACTAAGCCGTCCTTTTCAAAATCAAACTCATGCAAAGAGAGCTTATCGTGAACTTGTCCTCTTAAAATGTGTCAATCATAAAAATGTAAGTTGTGTCTAACTTTTTGCCATATACTTTATGTTAATGAGATGATGATCTTCAAGGCCATATTTATTGAGTTTCAGACCTGGATAAACTAATGATAACAGCGACTATTTATTTATTTGTTTATTTAGTGGTACTGAGGATTGAACTAAAGACATTCACTTTGAGCTACATCTCCACCCTTTTTATTTATTTATTTATTTATTTTTATAATTTGAGCTAGGTTCTGGCCAAGTTGCTCAAACTGGGCTCAAGCTGTAGTCCTTGTGCCTCAGCCTCCCAGATATTTGGAATTACAGGCATGTGTCATCATACTTAATTTATTGATAAAATTTTTAATTAACACTGGGGAAATTAAAGTTAGATACTTCAAGTTCCAGAAGAATGTTCGTTTAGTCTTGTGGCCATTTGGTTTCATTATTTCTATTTTCATAAAATGAGAACAAAGATTAACCTAACACATTAAAAAACAACTAGATTTTGTGGGGGAAAATGTTGTATACAGGGTCAGTGAGATAGCTCTGTGAACATGTGTAGGCAAGTGTGAGGATCAGAGTTCCATCCTGGGCATCACATGTTGTGCCGGCCCCGCCTCTGAGTGTGCTGAGCTGGCACTCAGTCCTGGCGTGGTGGTGCACGCCTGTAATCCCAGCATGGGGGAGGCTGAAAACAGGAGAATCACTGTGAGTCAGAGCTGCATAATGACACCCTATGCCAAATAGATTTAAAAAATATATATCATTGCCTAAGTTTTGCCTTGTATGTAGAAGTCTCAGTTTTAATTAAATATATGTTATTAGAGGATTTTTTTTCAAATAGTAGTACTTGGTATTTGCATGGTAATATGCAACTACATTTTTAATAGAGTTAATATGTCTCTGGAAAATGAAGTTTTTCTCGAGCATACCATATGTCCTACAGGTGGTCTCTAAGCATAATTTAGATATCCTTGCCTCATTATAAAACAATAAAATATGAAACCTAGAAGAAGTGTTGGAGATCAACTCATAAGAATACTGCCTCCTTTGGAAGAGGGAAGAATGTTTAAAATTGTACTAAACCAATGTGATACACTTTTTAAAAATATTTGTGCTAGATCTTTTTGAAATAGGGATATTAAATATAAAATTTAGGGATCTGTTTTGAGTTGGTTTAATTTCCCCAATGCATGCTTTATTTTACTTAATTTTTTCCCGGTTATAAAAATGTTATTTTTTAAAATTTAGAAGGATCTTTTCTTTTCTTTTTTGGCTTGCTCAGGCTGCCTCAAGGGCAGGTCAGGCAAGGCTTGTGAAGCGAGGGATTGAGCCCTGGTCCCATGCGCCTATGTTTGCCCAAGCAGGCACTTAAACAACTGAGCTAAGCCGCAGCAACCCCCACCTTTAAAACTTTAAATTGCATACCTAAGAAAGCAAACTTCCCAAGTCCCACTTCTGACAGATCGCTAGCGTTAACATTTTGATGAGTATGTTTATGCATATTGTGCATTTATAGATAAATAAAATTCATCACGTGGCTTCTTCCTTGGCAATACTTTAATGATCATCAGTATAATCCATTCTTAGATGGTTGAATAATGCAGATACACAATAATTTATCTAACAAATTACTTGTTGTTGAATAGATTATTGTCTGATTTTTTTGCCAGGTAAATTCTTATTCTGCAAAGAATTGGATTTTTTTTTTTTTTTGGCCTCATGCATGTTGACAGGTTGACCTCAGGGAAGATCATCAGTTTTATACTTTCATGAAAAATGTCTGAGAATATCTTCAGAATCTCCCAGTGCTACATTTTGTTGATGTTTTTTTCTTTTTGCTACTCTGATAGATGACACATAATATCTTACTTTGTGTGAAGTTGCATTTCCATATATTCATTAGTGATTTGTTTTTATTTATTGAGAATTTTATTTTTATTGTCTATCTTCTTGAACTGTTGGTCTCTTTTTACATATTTATTAGAAGTTTTTAGACAGTAGAGCTATCAACCTTTTTTATTTCACATTATTTATGTTGCTTTCTACCTACTGATACTTTCTGTATGTTTTTGGTTTTGTTTTAATATAACCAAATACCCTGTTTCCTATCAAGATAAGAAAAGATTTTTCTATACTATGGATTTTGTAAACATCTGTCTATTCTAATGTTTTGTAGTTTTATGTTTTAGATTTAAATCTTTGTTTCATTTTCAGTATATCCTCGCATAAGATTGCAGTATAAATATAGTACTAATTTTTCTCTGACTATTTTAGTTACTCTTCTCTCGTTGCTGGGACTAATACCTGACACCCAAAATGAGGGAAGGAAAGGTTTATTTAGTTCATAGTTACTGGAGGTTTCAGTCCATATTCGGCTGGCCGAAGGCTGAGTGGCACAGGGTAGAGAGCATCCAGGGGCGACAGAGGCAACCGACCAAACAGGACAACAGAGAGCAACAGTGTCTGTTTCTCTGTCTCTTATATTACATTCAGACTCTCTGCCTCAGGTTGTCTACCTCAGACCACACCCATAATCCCAGCAGTACTAAGACTATACGTAATCCCAGTGGATCATGCATTAATCTCAAACTCTAGAAGTCCCTGCCCCATGATTGCATGAGGCTTTGGGGAGATAACTAGACACAAACCATAACACTGATAGCCAGTCTCCCCACTCATGTGCAGTGAGCAGTTGTCTCCCCAGTCCTCTGGCATGACTGAGGGTATGTATGATGCTCAGAGCAGTGAGCTGCCTTTTTTTCTTTTCTTTTCTTTTTTTTTTTTTTTTGGTGGTACCGAGAATTCAACTTGGGACCTTGTACTTAACCAGGCAAGTGCTTATGCTGCTGAGCTATATTCCCTGACCCAAGCCTCCTTTTTACCCATCATAAAGGGCAGGAGGGAAGCTTCAGCCTGCTCAGTTTTCTGAATTCTCTTTAAGTAAATGTAATGTTCTGAGGCAGTTTATCTCTGTAATACCAAAAAATATAATTTTAGCCTTTATATTTCTAAAAAATTTTAGAAATTTATAATATTCAAATTTTCAAGTTTAACATTTTACTTTAGTGTTTTTAGACTCATAATATTTATTCTTTTACATCCAGAGCCAAAAGACATTACTTTTAAATTCTATAATAATTTAATAAGGTTATATAAAAGCATTTGATTTTAAAATGCATCTTATTTTTAATTGATGTTTAGTTTTTTCAAATGCCATGTAATTGGTTTTGATAAAAACCATAATGATAATAAATATTGACCTGTGCTGTGATTTTTTTTTTCTAATTTTAAGTTTTTTTAATGTTGACTTCACTGTTAAAAGCAAGTACAGTCATCTGACATACTGAAGCATAATTAATTTTGTCTTTTCAGATCATTAGTTTGTTAAATGTGTTTACACCACAAAAAACTCTAGAAGAATTTCAAGATGTGTAAGTATCATTTTTTTCCAGCAGTGTGTTATGCACCAATGACAAAATTTAGAAAAGAAAGCAATTATTTTTCACACTTAGGAAATATAGGTGGCCATGCCTTTCCAGTGGTGTTCTAGGTGCTTCCGCCTGTGGTGACATGACTCAGAGCAGGCAGCAGCACTTGGCTCCTCTGCTTTGAAGGCTGCCCTCTCCCTGATGACTGAGGGTGCTTGCAAACCCAGAGCAGACAGGGACCACTAGTACTGCACCTGGTTACTGAGCTGTAAAATACTGTTCTCCAGCATTACTTAAATGATGATATCATTATTAGATCATTAAATAGCACGTATTTTCAGACTTTTTCTTTTTTTTTTTTTGTAGTACTAAAGATTGAACCCAGGACCTTCTCAATGAGCTACATCCTAGCCTCCCCCTGACCCCTTTTATTTTTGAGACAAGGTTTTGCTAAGTTGCCCAGTCTGGGCTTAAACTTGTGGTCTTCCTGCCTCAGCCTCCCAGAGTGCTGGGTTTATAAGCATATAGCACCACACTGAGTTTATTTCTTTTAAGCAGAAGTACTAAGAGTAAAATGAAACATTATTATATCGGGGACCAGCCGGATAGCTCAGCAGATTAAAACAAGTCTGATCTGTGTAGTGAGACCCTGTAGACCTTATAGTAAATATATTTTTAAAAAAAGTATTATTATACCAGAATGAGATATATGCCCAGGTTCACCCTACATTTACTGCTGTCTTCAGTGATTGCACAAATGTTTAAGTGCTCACAGGTGCTGCATGTTCTCTTGGACTTGGCACACACTGTGGACCATCACAGGCAAAATCCTTTTTTATTAAGGGATGATAAACTCCCTCCTAGAGCCTTCCAGGGAAGCCAGGGAAGATGGCCAGTGAACTGAATATGGAAGGAAAATAGTAGTTTGTTAGCATGTGTTCAGAAAAGTTGGCTTGGGTCAGGGTATGGGAAGTGCTGGGGGTTGAGATTCAGGCTGCAATTTGAATACAGTAGTGTTTGAGTCATGGTTTTCTGGAGAAATACACCTGTGAAAGGGGACTTTGAAAAACTGACTCACATGATTTGAGTGTCAGAGAAGTCAAGTTGGGCCATTTGTAAACTAAAGACCAGTGGGTTCTATTAGTATGACTCAGTTCATGTCCACAGACCTCAGAACCAGTGGAGCCAGTGGTTCATCTTTCAGTCTGCTCTAGAGGCAGGATGAGGGCGGTGGATGCCTGGAGTCCTCCACCTGTGGGCCCGAGGATCCAGGCTGCTGCTGGGTTAAGTTCCAGTATCCAAAAGCTAAAAAGTCTGTAGAGTTCTGCCTGGGGCAGCAGAGCAAGTCTGTGTCAGCGCCTTCTATATGGGCAGGGTGGGCCCAAAGCAGGCTGGGTGGTCCTGCCACACCGAGGGCAGATCTCCCTCCATAGTGCACTCCACATCACAGCTGTCTCCTCCCAGATGTCCCCCTAGACAGTCCCCAAATAGTGCTGTACCAGATTTTTAGGAATTTTTAGGTATGGAACTCCTTAATCTACTCAAAATGATACCTGCATTAACCATCACAAGGTAGTTGGGGAAGTCTGTTAACACCTGAAGAAAGCCTTGAAGGACATGAGGGATTTGGTCTTGCAGATAATTTGGAATGAGGTAGAGTAAAGAGCAAAGAGAGAGATCTTGGCTGGTAAATGTCAAGACTATCAAGAGGCCAGTATTGTTGGGAGAAGAGGAGGAGGAGAAGGTAAGCTCAGGGAAGTGGCGCACCAGACACTGCAGAGGCCTCTAGGCCACTAAGAAAGAGGCCCCTTTTATTTCAGGCAGATCTGGGTAAGACTTCCAGCAAAGCAGTGAGTTTACAACTTTTGTTTTATAGCCTTACATGGTGTCTGGGTTGAAATTCTTACAGTAAGGAGGCCATTGCCGTTTTCACCTGAGAGATTTTGGTGGGTGATAGGATAAAAGAAAGAGACTAGATATCAGAATTGTTTTGAACGTGGAGCTCAGTTGTTTGCTGATAGCTAAGGTGCAGTGGGAGAGACGAGTGAGAACCATGGCTGGGTGTTTGGTACTGTGCACTTGGAGGAGGATAATGGTAAGAAGAGCAGATTTGTGGTAGGAAACAGGTGGACTCTGGAGTTCATTTCTAGACATGGATTTGTATGTTCTGTTGGGCACCCTGGTGGAAGTGCGAGGGGGCAGAGAGGAGTGAGTGTGGAGTTCAGGAGCAGTCAGGGTGGAAGCTAGGCCGTTGGGAGAGTATCCGTACTACTGGATGCTGTGAGACTGGCGCTCACTGAGAGTGAGTGTAGCAGATGAGAGAGGAGGGCTGGAGACTGGCTACTGGATGCTCCGGTGGAAAGAAGGGGCAGGCTGAGGAGCCGAATTGGAGGACTGGCCACTGCTCTTGACCACATGGACGTTATCGGTGGCCTTGAGGACATTTGCAGCAGTGCTGGGCCATAAGCCTGGTGAGCATGGGGTAAAGGGAAAACGGGAGGAGTGGAGATACTGACAGAAATACCTCTGTGGGAGTTCCACATGCAAAGGAGTCAGAGCTGATCGAGGAGGCAGGATTCAGTTTGCTTTTTTTGTTGTATGATCGTTTTTTAGAAATAGTCTCTTGGAGCAGTTTAGATTACAGCAAAATTGAGCAGGAGGTCCAGAGTTCCCACATAACGCTGCTCTCCTAGACAGATCATCACCCACAGTAGATGTGCACCCCCTAGAGGTGGGCGTTGGCTAAAGACTGAGCCTCTAGCAGTGTTTCACGTGCTAGTAAGAATAACCAAATAGCACAAATTTGTAAGTAGGAGAACTTGTGTGAGTTTCTATGTGTCATGGTATAAAAGCTGTTTTGTTTTTAATTTGGAAGACATTGGTTAAGTTAGTTTTAATATTCTTTGGAAATATTTTACAAAGTTCTATTACACAGTTGATTCTTTTACAGAAGAATCAACTGTGTAATAGAACTTCATATGTATGCTTCATACATAGAAAAATAAGTGTGTTTTCACAGTACCACTGCAGTGATCAGATAATCTTATTGTTGTTTCATAACAATTCTGGTTTAATAACCAGAATGGAATTTTGGATAATTTTTCTGACCATGGCTAATTTTTTTTTTCCTATCCTCAGGTATTTGGTTATGGAATTAATGGATGCTAACTTATGTCAGGTTATTCATATGGAATTGGACCATGAAAGAATGTCCTACCTTCTTTACCAGATGCTTTGTGGTATTAAACACCTACATTCAGCTGGTATAATTCATAGAGTAAGTAGTGACATCATCATTTTATTTTTAAAGTAACTCATTTGGTTATCAGTCTCCTGGGTCCAACAGAAATGAATAAAAAAATTATCATGCTTGAAAGTCAAAATAAAGGGACCGGGGAGATAGCTCTGTGGCACAAGTGCCTGCTTGGCAAGTGTAAGGTCATGAGTTCGAACCCCGGTCCCGCAGAAAAAAAAAATTCTGTTTAGATCAGAAAACATCTATGATTTATGCAGGCCACATGAAAGCTACTGAGGACAGGAGTGAGGGAGCCCTCACTTTCCCCCTGCATCTTGGATGGTACTGCAGAAAAAGCCTTTTTTATGTTTTTAAGCCTTTCATGTTAAAGTAACTTAAAAACTGCAAGTACAGGACAAAGAATTTTCAAATGCCTTTTACCCAGATTGACCTTTTAATATTTTTGCCATATTTAAAATCACTTTTTTAATGAACATGGAGTTTAGACTTGGGGTGAGGGAAAGTTAGAGGTCAAATAGTGTGCTACTGTTGCCTGAACTGTGGTGCAGTCACATTTAGCAACCAGGGAGAGATAATGCAATTCTATCATCTTTAGGCTTCTATTGCTAGATAAGCAGAATATCGTGATGCAGTTTTTTTTTTTTTAATGTTGAGGAAGACTTAGATGCAGACATAATGCAATCTAGCTGGAAACCTGTATTCATAGCCTTTCCTGAGTTGTACTATGCTAATGCTGTTGACAAGATGACTTTATGTTAAACTAAAATCTGTGTGGGTGGAGATAGGGACAAAGAAGTCTCTTGAAATAGGAAAGATAGATACTGTGGTATTGGTTCTTTTCTAGTTGTCAGCTGCCAAGGAACTCAGGGCCTGTCACAGCACAGATGTTTCCTTGAGCAGATCAGAGGCCAGAAGCCTGGCCGCTCAAAGCCTCACACCTCGGTGTAAGGCTAGCTTCGCAGCCATTGCCACTCTGAGTGCAGCGGCCACTGCAGGTTGTTTGACATCACTGAAAGCTCTAAAAGGTTGGCTGTCACTGCCCTGGGGCCTGGGCCCTCAGCCTCCCATGGCCAGCACACTCTTGAGCTTCAGCCGCTGACCAGTGTGGTTGTTTCCGTGTAAAGTGTAGCCTTGCCGCCACCCAGTGGTCAGTTAAAGTGATGTAAAGTATGGAGGGAAACTTGTCTCAAAAATAACGTTAGGCTCCTAGATTAAAAGTAGGGGAACTATTCTAATTTTCTTTTTAAAGTTTTCTTAGACCTTTAAGTAATATAAAACATTTTTAATATCTCTTAAATACATTTTTAAAAAATTCATGCTTTAGAATTATTGCTCAGGTTCTTAGGCCCCTTTAATTTGGAAGGAGAAACCATTTGCCTTGTTTCTTCCTGTTGAGTCCAGGGATAAGTGGGAAAGAATCTTTCCTGTTGCTGGAGGCCTCATAAGAGCTACTGCATATGTGTGCCCTGAAGGTCCCCTCCTGTAGACAGCAGCTGAGAAAGGGTCTTTCACGTCCTGTCACTCTCCTGTGTCCTCTTGCTTTACACATTCACATTTGCATCTATTTGTGAAAGCAGTACACACTCATTAAGAAAAACTTGCACACAGTGCACAGGTATAGCAAACAAAGGATGACAGTTCTCTGCTGACAGCCCAGCCCTCCCCATCCCTGGCCAGCCGTCCCACCAGTAAAGAACCTTAAATTAACTGTTTAGCATGTTGACCGTCTTGTATGAGCTAGACCAATCTTTTCCTGTTTGGCACCATGCACAGAAATACATATCTATACTTTTGTTTATTAAAGTGGTTTCACATTAAGCATTAATTTTAATTACTTGAAAAGTAGTTTTATACTATACACTTACCACTTTTTATTTTATATAATTTACAAGATTAAAATAAAGGAAAACACCCTAACCTCCTCTCAGCACCTAGAGAAGCCCAGTGATAGTAGTTTTGTGCATTTCCCTCCTGGTTCCACCAGCACCTATCTGCTCGTTTGTGTTTTGCCAGTGTATCTGCTTATACCCATGTCCCATGTGACATTACCTCAACAGATGGGGTCACCTTATACATGGCTGTCATCCACATGCTGAGTATCTCAAAAGATGGGGTCATCTTATACATGGCTGTCATCCACATGCTGAGCAGGTTATTGATCTGTGTCCTTATTTTTATCAAGTATCATATAGTTGTACAAATGTTCATGAAAGATTCCCCCACCTCCTCCTCCTATTTCTGGCTTTCTAGAGGCAAGGTCTTTCTGGTTTGTTGTTGTTCTATGGTGGGGGGATAAAACCCAGGGCCTAGCTGTACCCCTACTTTTGGTTCTGTTAACTGATTGTTTTAGTGTTTATCTCCATGCCATGAAATAGGTGTTTAGGTCTCTGTTCAGTAACCTCTTTTTAGTTTGAGGCATAAGGGTCTGATTTGGTTTCCAGCATCATCCTTACAAACGTCCCGTCTTCCCTGTCCCCCAAAGGTTAGGTGTACTGTAATTTTATTTGGGTCAGTATTGTTTTAATATCATTATGACCATGTAAATGTTTTTCACAGCTAAGCCTTGTATTTTTCCCCTGATTATATCATTTTTTCCCTTTCAACATTTTATGTCTTGTGTTCTCATTTATTTCTTTTTGAAATAGGATCTCACTGTACAGTTGAGGCAGGCCTTAAACTCAGTATGTAGCCCAGAATGGCCTCCAACTCGTGGCAGTCCTCCTGCCTCAGCCTCTTGAGTGCTGTGATAATAGGCATGCACCATCAGCCAGCAACCGCCTTTTTATTAGTTTGAAGTGCATGTTGTTTTAAAGAGAAAGTACTGTTCTGTGTTCATATTGCTAACAGAGCCTTAAGTTTCCTGCTAGTTGTCTATCTTCTCTCGCTGCTTCCCACTGTCTTGGGTGCTTCGTCTTCATAGCAAATCTGTCTTGGTGCTTCAGCCTGGTTCCCATCTGGACTGCTGCCTGTGTACCTAATGCAGAGAGGTTTAACCTGGACACCTGCTAACATACGCCCCTGAGCATTTTCTGGGCTTCCCTCTTCTCTCTCCCATGTTGGTTTTCTTGCCTTAATGAGAAGTATCTTCCCCCAAATATGGTGTGAGTGCCTGCCTGGCAAATGTGAGGTCCTGAGTTCGATTCCTGGTAACCACCCCCATCCGCCAGGGTGTGCAGAATGGAAAGTCTCCAGTGCCAGTGAAAGTCCCTCCAGTGTCTGGAACTGTCTTCTGGCCTTTCCCAAGAGTCACAGTTTGACTGAATGTAGAATTCTTGGTTACAAATCAGTCGCCCCCAGAGTGGTGCATGCAGTCAGTACCCCATTGTAGGGAGGCATCTGATACAGCTCTGGAGCTTCCTAATGCCATGCTCTGTCCTTCATGATGCCCTGGTTTTGTTCGGGCTCTATCTCTGGGAAAATGGGAAATTCTTTTTTATTCTTGATAAGGACTACTGTTTTCCATTAGTTGTGCTGGGCAGAATTAACATCTAGAGACATTGGAGTAGGAAGTTTGCATTTTTTTAGGATGCCATCTTTACTCTGTTCTATATTCTTTCTGTGAAGCACAAGGTGGCTGTAGCTGTCTTGTCTCTGACAGTTCTTTATTCATAGCATTTTGTTTTTGTTACATGGCTGTACTATGTTAAAGCCTAGAGCACTGGGAGTTCTCTGTGTGACTGGGAACTATCAATGAACAGGTCTCTCTGGGACAGCAGGGAGCCACACACATCACTGTCTGCAGATCTTATCTCTGGGGCCATTTGTTTTTTTCAGAAAATGCTTCCCATTCTCCTGCAGAGGATGGTAGTATGACTGCTGGTTTTTTAAGGTTCATTGGGTTGGGGCCAAACAGAAACTTCCACTGAAGAGCCCTGTCTTCAGGCTGGGTCCCCTGCCCTGCTCGCCATGCCTCATAGAGCAGCCTGTCGCCTAGGACTGTGCCTGTGCCCCCCGAGTCAGAAAGCCCAGTTTTGTTTTCTCCAGCTACACAGCCAAGGTGAGGAAGCACAGGTGCCTGTCTTTGCGGTGAATATGGACTCTGGGGCTTTCTGCCAATTCAATCCCCATAGAGCATGGAGTTTTCCATCAAAAGCATACACAATCAGTGGTGAGTTAAATGTGTAGGTTGGAGCAAGTTGGAAGAGGTCAAGGACGATATAGGTCTGACTTCTTAGAGGAGGGCAGATGGAAGGAAGGACGGGGTACAGAACTTCAGTACACAGTGGAGCTCTTTGGCTGTACAAAGTGGAGTCCTCAGCTCGCCATAAGAGATTCTAGTGTCTCTAGGAATGGGCTTCCTCAGTCTTCCGGCTTACTCAGTTGCTGGCTGAGACTCAGCATGGGGGACAGGGAGATCCAGACATAAATACCAGCCATGATGAGGAAGGTCCTCCCGTGGGACACCTCTTCCATCAGTGGTCCAAGTCTGGGGGCCAAAGCAGCTGTGAGGTTGATCAGGGTGCCAAAATTCAACCTTTTTCTCTGTTTTTACCCTGACCTGAAGATGCCGTCCTCTAGTCACTGTCCTCACAGCCTGTCCACGCTCAAGCCTAAGCTGTGGCTCATGGGTCTTTTCTCTTTCTTTGTTTCTGATAGTTCTCAAGATTTGGAGAGGCAGAGTGTCTTTACTGCCAAGTTTTGGAATGCTGGCTCATGTTCAGTGCTGTGGCGCTCACTGGAGAGTCTGCAGTGCAGGGAGAGCCCTGGGAAGCCTCTGAGAGCTCTTCACCCATTTCCCCACTGGCAGGCAATGATGACCCCTCACAGTGCTATTTGTGTTACCTTGTAACAAGGGCTACAGGGAGGACAGCTGTCCACATCACAGGCATCCCAGAACCATGTTTTATCATTCTAGCTTTCTAGAAGTTGTTAGTGAAGTGTGTCCTTCCAAAAAAATCACCATTTATCCACAGCTTCCGGGCAGGTGGCATTGTCTGGTGGTGGGCATGTGTTTTAATTCACTTGGGTTCATTAAGCTGGCATATGAAGCCAACTTTGCCCTTAGCCCTTGGTAAAACCAGTGCCACTGTCACTTTGTTCATGTGGCTGGGCTATGAGTTACAGGTCAGCTTGCAGGCCAGAGACCTCTCTTAGCCCTCTATACCCCTGGGTACTGTATCCACACATGCAGCTATATTTGGGAAACAAAAATGGCATCTAAGTGGATGGACATGCGTGAACTTTGTCATTGTTACTCCTTAAACAATATAGTGTGATAACTATTGACATAGAATTTGCCTTGTACTAGGTGTTATAAGTCATCTAGACATGATCTAAAATACACAGGAGGATTGCCATTTAGGTCTCTTAGGTAAGAGACCTAAGCCTCTATGGATTCTGAAGTCCAAGACCAGTCTTCCACTGCAACTGAGTGATGCATGGATTTTCACTGTTCACCAAGGTAGACTACAGGGACTGGATAGAGATTGTCATTGCATTTTTAAACATTACATATTTACCATTATATGTCACAGAATCCAGAACATTTAGAAAGCATTTAAGAGTATCAAAACATAATTGTATTGAAACATAATTTTTAAGTAGCTTTCTGCTTGTCCTGATAGCTTCCCACCATAAGGTCACTGTCATAAGGCACTCCTGCATAGTGGAAAGTTTTTTAAGTTGGCTGCTGAAGTTTTATGGACCCTGACATTCACACTTGAAGTACTCCATGTACCATGTGGTGGTGACCTGCTAGTTTGACATTGCAGCTGCATGCTTATACTCTTGTGAGTAGAAGAGATGCAGACTGTTTAGAAGTCAGAGTTTCTAGAGAGTTTGCAGGCTAGACTCCCAGGCAGAGTCAAATTCCTGGGGCTTGGGGAAGAGGAGAGGGTATGAGAGATCAGCACAAAGAAATCCTGTTATATTATGAAGGAAAAGTAGAAGTTGTGTTAAGGCACTGGAAGTATAATACAGCATGAGCCATGTATTCTGTTCACTCCTTGAACATTTTCTCTTGTAGCATGTGTTGTGTCAGGCAAGCTTCCAAGTCCTGGGGCACTGGAGACAGGAAGAGAAGTGGGAACCAGAAAAGGAGAAGAGTCATTTCTTTTGTACTAAAGCCAGGCTTGGCATCAGTATCAGATGTGATGTGTGAGGGAGGAGTAATTCCTTGTGAGGGGAGAAGAGGTGAGTGTGGCCATCTTGGAATCTTTTTCCAGAGAGAAGAAGAGCCACAGGAAGATCCCAGGCCAGTGTGATAGCTGTGTGCAGTCTCGAGTACTCAGGATGTGGCCACAACTGTAAAGCATACACTGACCTTCAGTACCACAAAAGAGTGTAAAATAGCTCATTAATAATTTTTATGTTGGTTACATTCTAAAATGAGAAGTCTGTGGACATTCTGAGCTAGATATTTTTTTAACATGGCCAAAGACCACAGGAAAGCTCTTTATTGCTGGGGTGGCTCAGGCACTCTTGGTGGGCTGGGTCTGCTTCCTCTTTACCATCACAGGCTTCTGGCTGCGCAGGATAGCACTGGCTCTGCGGATGGCAGCCATGCGCAGGTCTGGGCAGTACTTGTTCTTTCGGATCATGTGGCAGATGCTGCCAAGGGTGGCACGTGTATGCTTGTTGATGGTAGTGCACACGTAGGAGGTGGCTGGCTTTGCTGTCCAGATCTCCTCTTCATGACCACCACGACTCAACTCTCTTGCCATCAGCCTCCAGCTCCACACCTGCAGTCTTGCAGTGAATCAGCCCATTGTAGCAAAAAGAGTTGTGGGCCTTCAGGTTATTGGGCTCCATGCTGTATGTCTGTTTATTCTGCTTGATTAGGAAGCTGGAGCAGTTCCACACTACCATCCCCTGCAGATGGGCAGACATGGCAGGGACTCCTCTCTCTGCTGAGGCCGGAGACAGAAAGAAACAGATAAAATATATTATTAAAAACAATTTCACCTGCTTCTTTAGCATTTTTATCTTTTAAAATTTTTGAACATGGCTCCTAGACAATGTAAATTGGACATTGTTGGCATTACAATGCTGTTGAGCAGTGAGACCCCAGACCACTGAGAGTTCGAGCTGAAGCCAGACCAGTAGAAAGGGCAGAGTGGGCAGTGG
>PVKN010022219.1:0-15255 GCA_004027915.1 Capromys pilorides
ACACACCGAGACCAAGCATATATCTCTGCTGCCACCTTCAGGAAAATCACATACCAAGATGAATCATATTTTTTCTGTTCCCGAGAAGTACAAATGTGTGCTTCATACTTTGATGTTTCCCTTGACTATAGTAAAGGGTCCTAAGATGGTATTTGATTCTCCTGTTCTTTTAACACAGAACTTCAGAGTGGTGAAAGAAAGATAAATGGCACATAATAGAACGGTTTTATAACAGATGCAGTTGTGACAGAAAACAGGCACAAAGAAATTTGGGCTTTCATATAGAGATCACTCAACTTTAAAGATCAAAATCTTATTTTAAGGGTCATTACTTGTAGGTTCCAACTAGCTCTCATCTTTATTGATCAGCAAGGCCTGGAATGTTCTTATCGCATTGGAAGCTGCTCCTCTGCTTCCTTGCTATGCTGCCAGAAAGAAAATATGCATGTCGCCTTCTCTACATGCCTCTCTTGAGCAAATGAGAAATCAGACTCCAGCACCAATTAAGCAATAGTTCCACGGACGTGATATTAAAAGATCGCCATGAAGGAAAATTCTTGTGACTCCCGCAATGGAGTATCTACGTTCTAAGGGAATTGGCAGTGACAGAGCTCTGCATGCTCACACGAGTACCAGGCCAGCGTGGCTTGCCATAAGCAGCCTGACGTTTACAGGGAGTTCACACATGTGGCATTTCCAAGAGGGTCTGAGTTTCACCTTGAGACTTGCTCCATCAGTTATTATTTGTCAACATGTTAGGAATTACTTTAATAAATAAGGTACTTACTATTATCTTATAGCTCTTGTAAAACATTGTAACCCCATAAGAAAATGATTTACTGTTTAGTATGTGTCAGAAAGTTAAATATTCCTCATCCTATTATGCCTTTTTCACAGATGCAGAAACCTAAAGCAAACCATGTTAAGATCACAGAATAATAAAGAAGTGCCTCTGTGTTTGGACTTTAAAGGCTATTCTTTTAGACACTAAAATATTTCTTTTTAAAATATTTAAGCATTTCTGTATTGTTTCATGAATTACAGTGTACTATTCTTTTACGTGCTACCCAGATCTATAGTCTCATTCATTCTAAAAGTAAATGCAGGCATGCATCCTGTAATGATGGGAGTTCCTCCCAAGAAATGCGCCAGTAGGCAGTTCTGTCACTGTGGGAACATCCGTGTGCACTGGCACAGATCTGGATAACGCAGCCCGCCGTTCAGTTGAGTGAGACAGGCCGGCCCATTGCTCTCTGCCTACATACCTGTACTGAATCCTGAGCCCATTAAGGCACAGTGGCAAGTATCTGTGTATCTGAACAATACCAGAAAAGATTTTTAAACGGTGTACCTATACATAGCCCTTACACAGAATGGAGCACATGGTACTGGCAGTAGCTCTGGGTGAGCTGGTCAGTGACCATAGCTAACTGTGGAAGCCCAGGATATTCCTGTATACTGCTGCAGACTTTGTAAATACCATACACCTAGACTATACTAGATTTATTTTCTTTTTTGCGGGACTGGGGTTTGAACTCACAACCTTGCACTTACCAGGCAGGCACTTGTGCCACAGAGCTATCTCCTCAGCCCCTATACTAAATTTATTTTCAACAAGTCTTCTGCCTTCAATAACAGATGAACTAGGCTGAGGCAGAAGGGTTAGTGCAAGTTCGAGACCAGCCTGGGCTACAAAAGTGAGCTCAACTGCATAGTGAAAACCTGTCGCAAAAAGACAAAAAAAGAACTACAGTGTATTATAGTTTCCACTTTATAAACTGTTTTGATGTGTAGAGATCAACCCAGAACCTGCGTACTGAACTATAACCTCAGCTCTTTTATATGTTTTATATTTTGAGACAGAATCTTGCTAGATCACTAAACTGACCAGGCGTGGTATGAACTCATAATCACCCTCCTCAGCTTCCCAGAATGCTGGGACTATAGATATGCACTACCCCACCCAGGTTTTATACAAATTTTAAAATTTTTAATGTTGACTTTTCTGTAATAACACTTCAGCACACTTCACAAACCTATTTTTCAGCTGTACAAAAACTTCTTTCTTTATATCTTTATTCTAAAAGCTCTATTTTGGTGAATTTTTAAGGTAATTTTTACAGTTGTTTGGTTAAAAACTAAGACTCAAATATATATATATATATATATATATATATATATATATATATATATATGGACCTAGGCCTTTGCAGGGTCAGGATGAATGGTGTCACCATCTTCTACCTTCCTATCTTGTTGGGCTGAGAAGTCTCTGGAGACAACTGCACTCCTAGAGCTCTCTGTCACCTGGAATGACAAGGCCTTCCTCTGGAATTTTCCTGGAGGTCCTGCCCTAGGTCTTCTTGAGGACAAGTCACTCTGTTCAAAGACATGTCCTTAGCATTTGCTTGATGCATTTGTTCAGCACAGACCAGCTTCTAAACTCATAATGCACCGTGACTGTTCCTATGAGTGAGTACCTGCCCACGCTGGAGTATTTCCAGATTATTTTTGCTGAAGTTTGCAAAAGCTTCAGATAAGCTTTCACTGTAAATTTTCTAAGAGATTTGTCTTTTTCTTCTGCAGTTCTCTTTTCTTTTGCCTCTTCAGCTCTGTATTCACGGGCAGTAGGAATTTTTTAGCTCCATTATAATCTGATAAGGCCACCACTCCCTATGTGTGAGGCTCATCATTGATTGAAATTTGCACAGAACATGACTGCATTCACCTGTATTAGCTGTAACATAAAACTATGACTTCAACATTGAGTGCTTGTTTTGTTTTTTGGTACTTGGAACCAAACTCTGGACTTTGTGCTTGCCAAGCAGCTGCTGTGCCACTGAACTACCCTAGCAACTTCAAAGTTAAGAATAGTTTGACTGTTTCTCAGTAAGAAAAATAACTTACTGAATTGCACCTTCGTTTCCTGTACCTCATCTTAGGCATTATGGCTGCGCTAATTACTACAGCTAAGTGATAACCCTGGTGCCAATCTCCCACTTTGAGAATATCCCATGTCTGTTGTAGTTGGATCAGACTATTATTGAATTACGGGGGACAACCCACTTGGGACCCCCCTCCTGTTCCTCTCTGGGACAGAAGCTTTCTTTCCCCTAATAAATATATTCCATTCATAACAACAACAACAACAACAAAAAAGAATTACCATGTTCACCTGTCTGTTGTGAAATACAAGGAAACAATCACACTACAGGGGTGTGACTTTTTTTTCCTGGCATTGAATTATGACTCTGGCCTATCATTTGGCTTTTGGGAATTTAAAAAAAAAAAAAAAACATGGATAGAAGTTTGAACTACAGCCCTATAAATAACATAGATGAAATGGTAGGGCTGTTTTTCTATCAGTCTTTTTACAAAATATGGGAAAGAAATTGACCTTGATAAGCTTTTTATGGGAGTTACAGCAACCAGAATTCCACTAGTGAGGCAGAGCAAGTGGAATGGGTTTATAACTATAGTTTATAGGGGTGATACCTAAATTTAAGAACATATGGTTATGTGCCTACATACACATGTATATGTGTACAGGTTACACATACACACACATGTATGTAGTCATGTATCAGTGTATATTTACACACATGTATATATGAAGATAATATTACAAGACATTAACTTACCTGATTGCGGAACTAGCTAGACAGGTCTGAAATGCATGGGGCAGGCCCTCAGGTAAGGCAGACTGGAAATGACAGGCATTGCCTGAAACTGAGTCCACAAATAGACTCTGTGCCTCCTCTGAGAAGCCTCAGTTCTGATCCTACGACTGTTGGCAGCTGTCAGGCCTACCCTGCCCACCTGGGGTGCGCTTTGTTCTTTATCTCTGGCTGCTGATTAGAGAGCTTACACCTACTGCTTGCCTTTTACCTAGATCAGTGTTGGAATGATTAACTGGAGGCTATATAGCTCAGCCAAATTGTTTCTTAAATCCAACATTGTAGGAATGTATACAGTTCATGTGTTAGATTGCTATCTGATAAAATCTAGCGAGAGAGTAGTTTAGAAAACCAATGGAATAATAAGTATGTGTTTTTTTTTAAAACTGTGAAAGACATTTTTAATTCTTAAAAAATGGAAGTAAATCACCTTTATCAGATCTTTCTCAAGAGAAGATAACGCAAAAGACGTGCACCATAGAATTAGACAGTGTGTTGTAATGTTGTGTATCAGTGCCGAAAGGAATGACGAGAAGACCTGATGAAGGTAGCTCAGAGGACTCACTGAGATTCGGCCCTCAGTGAGCCAAGAAGCAAGTCAGCGTTATTGAGGGTAGTCAGCGTGATCTCGGGCACAATCGCTTCCGCAAAGGAGGACCACATGCTTAGCCACGAACGTGATCATGATCTCCATTAACTTCCATCCCTTTCCTATCATAGAGTTCATTCAGGGGTCAACCAATACCATTCTAAGCAAGGGAGAAATTAACAGAGAGCCCACAGGTGAAGCTGCCGTCCGTCACCTGGAGTCCTGCCTTTCCGGGATTCACAGCTGTCCCCGGGCCCCGTTTATTACTCTCCACCAGCTAGGCAGGCTACAACAGTGGTTTATCCTTTCAGTTCATGCCATCTTCAAGGAGCCTCAGCAAATGTGAGGCCTTGTTTAAAAGTAGCAAATCCCTGGAAGAAAAACACAGCCTTCCACATGGCTGGTCAAAAAAAGATGACGTGCCCCAGGCATGAGGCATGAAGGTGTTGGAGCTCGGTGTCTTCTCCTCAACAAGCTCTTCTGTAAATAGTGATACCACAGAGAGCACTTGCAAACTGGCCCAAAGCATCATCTTGAGCAGGAGTTTATCTGTCTAACCCAGGGGTTCACATCACCTTCATAGCTGGGTAAATGTTTCATAGCACCTCTAGGCCAAGAGAAATATCTCTAAGTTTTGTTTTTTAATGATTGAGGTCCAAATAGCAAATTAAGATAATTAATATCTTAATTTGGCTCACAGTTTCCAGTGGGCGCAACCCGGAGTCTCTTGGCCCCCAGGCAAGTAGAAGGTCCTCGCAGAGACAGCCATGAGCAGAGAGAAGGGAGGAGCCAAGAACAGTGCCTCGCTCCTCCAGCTGCTGCCCCAGTGACTGACAAGGTCCTAGCCACGTCCTAACTAGCGGTCAGCTATGGACTCCTCAGCGGGTGACTCTACTGATAAGAATGGAGCCCTCGCGATCCAGTTGCTTTCCAAACATGAGACTTTTGGAGGAACATTTTAAATATAATCTATAACATCATCTGAGAAACTAGTTCATGTAAACTGGAAAAATAATTCATTTTAGTTTTAAAAAATGATGTCACTGATTCAAATAGATACGTATATTTGGGGTTTGATGGTGGTATATATTTCTTTAGTGTTTTCTGTTATTCATAATGTCTAACGATCTAGCTTTATAGTAATAGGATATCACTGAAAGGAGGATGACACAGTCTCTATTAACATGGGGAACAACCTTGAGTTAGTGACTTACAGTGTCCAACAGATACTGAGTGTTACTGTTTTTCTCTAGTTTTTAAAACTTTATGGTACACCCTTGTCAGTTTGTTGTGGCACCCATGTTGCCTTGGTACACAGTTTGGGAACTGAAGCCCTAAGCATTTATACAGGCCCCTTGAGCTCTAAATATGTGATTTAAGGGCAGATAGCTCAGTGGCATGAGTGCCTGCCTGGAAAGTACAAGGTCCTGAGTTTGATTTCTTGTACCCACCCCCAAAGTAATAATAATGTGATTTAAAGCCCCAAATACTTTCAAGATTGAATCAGACCTAGGTATTTCCTCATTTTACTTGAGAAAGGTTCAAGTTATTTAACTGAGAGGGAAACACCATCTGATGTATCTCAGTTTAAATTAAATACTTTTGGAATGGAAGCAAGTTAGTGCATTATTGTTAAATTATTCCAGGTATATTCTTGCAGCCTCTACTTCCCTGTCATGCTGAGTTTGGAGAGACTTTAATTTTTATGCACTCTCTGTTTTCTATTATTTCTTTATGGTCCATTCTTTGCTGTTCTGGTGAGAAAGAATTTAATGTTCTTGTGTCAAGAAAGGCCTATTTATTCTGACAAACTGATCAACCTCCAGGGTGTTCTTCCACCATGAAACTGATTTTATATCTCATCCGCTGGCTAATAAGATGTGAAGTGCTTTTCCTGTCACGCCGAGAAATCAGACTTGCTTCTCTCAAAAGCAGTGCGTGAGATCATACTACGCGTTCTCAGTGACTGAACCCCACAATCCAGTGTTCCAACAGAGCGTGTCAGAAGACAGTGACAGGGTGAGGCAAACCTAGAAATTAGCAGATGCATTTTAAAAAGAAATAAAATGTCCAGAGGAAATGCTAGGACTCCACTCACTGTTTACTATTTTCACTTTCAGTTCAGAGAAGGTTAAGTGTCAGGGACTAAGACCTGGGGGTGTTGGTAATCTGTGTAAGGACAACATTCTCACACACACTTTCTTTCTTCACCCTGAACCCTTGGGTGAAATTGAAATCCCTCAATATTTGACTTTCCTTTCTCTGCTGTAGAAGTAATTGAACATAGATTGAACATTCCTAACCCTAAAGTAAGAATGCTTCAAGCCTTGAAACTTAAAGCACCAGCATGAGGCCACAAGTGGAAAAGCACACATCTGACCTCATGTGACAAGTTGCAGTAAAAACACAGATGCTATAAAAATAATGCATGAAATTACCTGCAGGTTGTGTGTGTAAAACAAATGCATTTCATGTTTAGACTTGGATGAAATTCCCAAGATATCTTATTCTGTATATGGAACAATTCCAAAATCTGGAAAAAAAAACACCAAAATTCGTAACACTCTTCATCCCAAGCATTTCAGAAAAGGCATACTCAGTTTGTACCCTGAAAGTGGTAGCTTCAAGATCAATTATGGCATATCTCTGTAGAAGCAATAGCTGCATAATAAAATGTTTTAATTTTTATGTCTTATATTTTGATAATTGAATAATTTTCAGATTATTTTTAAAAGCAGGAATTGGATGTAGGGAAGAACAAAATTTTGTTCCAATGGTGAAAATGACCCAAAAGGAAAACATGTTGGGTGGGCTATTCTTTGTAAGCCCTGGAGAAGCAGTGATAAGTGATGCCTTTTGGAATAAAGTTGATGAGATGGATGGATGGATAGATAGATAGATAGATAGATAGATAGATAGATAGATACATAGATACATAGATACATAGATACGTAGATACATAGATACATAGACAGATACATAGGCATATAGATGTATTCTGTTTTTTATTTTGTTTTGTTTTCTCTTTTCAGTACAAAGTAGTTTTATCTCAACCAAAACCAAGCTAAATACCTGGTTAATGCCAGAGAGCTCTCAGGCCTCTGAGAATGTCTTGAATGTTCCAAACATTCAGTGCCTTTCCCGTGGTGTCCCAGGTACTACTGCAACCCAAGTACTACTTTCCAGCAGCTGCTGTAACCGGTTACCACAGACTATGAGGTTTAACAACAGAAACTTTATTTTTCATAATCCACAGAAATCTGAGATCAGGATGTCAGGGGGTGATGTATTGTAAGACCTCCCTCCTTGGCTTGTAGATGACCACCTCCTTCTTGCATCCTCCCTGGTGCCCCCAAATCAATCTGTAGCCTCATCTCCTAAGGACACGTAGGAGTCATATGGATGAGGGCCCCTGCCACACTACTTTAAGGCTCTTATCTCCAAATGCATTGCATACTGAGGTACTGGGGGCTGAGACATCCACATGTGAAGTAGGGGGTAAAATGACAATTCAGTCTTTAATGACCTATTCATTCCATAATAGGCTTCCCATACGAATAATAGGTCTACAGACACATTCATACATACCTTCTACATTTATGAACCAATATTAAGGGTACGCGCCAGAAGGAAGGTGTTTTCCTCGAATTCTAACACCCTTAGCACTTTGCTGTAGGTGTGCCTTTGCATTACTGCCTCCTCCATTGGGCTGAAAACATTTGGGCAGTACTCCGAACACACCTTTGTAGTGAACAGCAACACCAAAGTGTAACTTTGCTTTTTTCATTATTTTACAAAAAGTATTTTGGCATACTTGCATCACAGGTCAGAAAATGAGTATAATGCGTTAGGAAAAGGGAAAACATCGTGGCTGAATGCGATCGAACGTTCCTGATGCATGGGTGTTCTTTTACAGTTTGTCTTTTGCCGGGACTGCAAGGAAACATACCATGAGGGGGCGTGCGGTGCCATATGCGGAGCCTCCGGAGCAGGTGTCCAGGTACAGAATGCCCTCTTCATCCTTTCCAGCAGGGTTTGGGACACTGGGGGGGACAGAAGCTGCTGCCTGGAGGTTTGACTCTGAAAACCCAAGCCACAGAGGGACAGGCCACAGCCCTGGGAACAATAGGGCTGTGGCTTCCGGGCCACTCCTCCTCAGATTACAACACATATGTCATAGCCATTTGGGGTGTGTTTATAATTCTGTGATAGTTTTTTCTCAGGTTAGTGTGGGATAAAATTAATATTGTCAGAGCAGAAGTAAAACAACTTAACAATCTCCAGATCAGAGAAATCAATACTGACACTACTCTTATTTTTTTAAATGTCTTTATATAGAATCTTAGGTGAAAATTATCTCTATAAATGATTTCTAGATGTTCCTCACTTTATCATAGGGTTACATTCCAATAAACCCATCATAAGTTAAATGTGCTATTAGATCAAAGATACACTGAATACCTGTAACCTACTTAACATCACAGCTCAGTGGCATGGCACACTGCAGTCCTGTCTGTTACCCAGGTGGCCATGGAACTGGCTAAGAGTTGTGGCTCCCTGACACTGTCCAGCTTCACCAGGGACATGTTTGAGGCTACATATCCATAGCTGGGGAGGGGGGGCGCTCAACTTTCGGATCACGCCTATTGACTGAGTATTGCTTTTACAACATTGTAAAGTTGAAAGAGCAAAAGCCAAACCACTGTGACTCAGTAACTATCTTGACAGAAATATTATAATGTACAAGAAGATCATTTTTTTAGCAATAACATGTTAAATTGTACTTCTACCTTGTGTTAAGTAAAGATCATGTTTCCTAAACCTTACTGTTTTGTGTACTACATCAAACTTAGGGAAATGCAAATGTATTTTCTTTTATTTATTAATTATGATCAACCTCAGGGGAAGGAAGTAAAAATGTCAACACAGTTGATAAATCTGGTCATTATTTTTCTCTTGATGTAGACATTAACAGAGTGTATACACCAAACCTTTGCAGATAAATCTAGTCATTTCTTTGGTGGAAAGCTAGTGAGTACACATAGAAAATCCAGAACATTTTAAATGTATAGTAAAGAATGTTAAAGATCTGAATGATTTAAAATGAGGGCATAAGAAGCATTTTCTGTATTCTGCAGATATGTTTATCTAATAGTAACATAACTACATAAATATCATTCATGAATTCAGATCTTCTCATCAGTTCCTAAATTGCTGGTCACAAGCATATAAGGTAATATAAGGATGTGCTGCCATTTTCATAGAAGAAGTAGAAAATTCTCCTTCTGTTGATTCATTGTAGCTCAGGGACATTCAAATCCAGGCTCGCTTAGCACTGACAGGAGGTATAATAATGGCCCTGGGACCACTGACTTAGGTTCACTGTGTCCCAGGAGAGAGAGCCTAAGGCTCAGAGAAATTGGGTTGTGGAGTTAGCCTAGCATTTTACATCCATACCTCTTAGGGCAACAGACAAGGACAGTGGAAGGCTTCCGATGTGTCTTTGAGTCTGAGAGCTGCTAATACTGACAGAATACCCCTTTAGCCCTCTTCACATCTTCTTTCCAATTCAGTTTGCCTACAGCGTTTTTCTTTGTAGCCACTTGTGACTCCTTTCCACCATTCTTCCCTTGAGCGCTGATGGGTTTGCGTTCTTGGATATTACTTTCTCTAGTCAGGCAAGCCCATTTCTCCCAGGGCCCAGTCTGCTTTTCCTATTGGTTAGGCAGCTTGGCCCAAAACTTAATGTTTTTTTTTGTTTTTTGTTTTTTTTTATTAATGCAATAATTTTTAAAGCAAATTTAACAATTGGTTTTAAAATATCGAACAAGCTATAAGTTGGAACTGCTAAGAGTTTGGGAAATCATCAGCAGAAGATCAATCTCTCACAGGCTAATGAGGACCCAGGCTGATCTGATGCCTCCCATGCTTGGTTGTTATTCTCTCTTTTCTGGATCCCTCCATGTTTCTCCCCTGAACAAATGCCTAGTAACTCCCCCACTTGCTCTTACAAACTACATGTATGGACTCTTTCTCCTGTGGTCCTGAGTAGTTACTATCATTCTCCCTATTTAACAGAAGATAAGACAGAGCTCAATGTTAGTGACATTAAGCCACAGAAGACATCTGTTTCAGTGGCTGTACCTCACCAAAGCATTTCAACGTAATGTGAAAGCGATGATAGTAATAGGCCAAGCAAGAGACATAGGCAGAGGCCAGCAAGTGAGGAGCCATAGAAGTCATTTTATGAAGGTTGAAGCTGAGGCAATGAGAAAGCATAAATAACAGTGTTTTCCAGGATAAAGACTGAGAGTCTTGAGATTTGGTGGCAGAAGAAGTACTGTAGGCAGTCTAGGGTATCGTGCCACACAGGAGTCACGCCATGTAGTTGCAACAGCCTGTCATTCCATGCAAGGAGTCCGAGCAAGGCTAATCTTTCCTTGAGATAGGAAGGAGGGGTTTTATATCCCTGTGCCCAGACCAGGCCGGAGAGTGAGCTTGCCTGCCCACTGGAGGAGGCAGGGCCTGAATGAAGCCTCTCTCTTCAGCAGGCACTTCCTGGACAGAGACTGAGCAGAAAATCACCTGCTGCTTACAGAGCCAGTGGCAGGGCAAACAAGTGCTGCAGTCCTAGATGAGGGATCTGTCTGTGTCCACTGCAGCCTACCTTTCCACCTCCTGGAGACATTTCCTCCCTAGAACAGGAAAAGAACCAGAGAAATGTACAAATGTAAGGTGAGAGTGAGCCATGGTTCCCATTGCAGTAGAAGGTCTTGGCAAGTGATTCTCACTGGCTGTCCTTCCCTACTGTCCGTTCCACATTCCCCACCCTCAGATCTGCACCTCCAGGTGCTTACCTGATGGAGTGGCATAAATGCCCATCCCTCAGGGTGCAAGGTCCTGGTTGTATGCCTTACAAAGTCATGACTGCTGAAACTGATGATTATGGCAACAGGGTGCCAAAAGACGATCCAGTGAGTCACACGGGTGCCAATTGTATCCTTCCTGTTGACATACTCCATTACATCATCACAGCACTCCCTGCTCCTGATGACTCTGCCTTACTGCCAATGACTTAGCAAATGAAATGTGAAGTGGTCAGGTGGCTGCTATGGCTTGACGTTTGCTAGAACTCTTGGTTTGTTCTGTGGGTAGACGTGTTCTCCTGATGGAAACCAGGGCCCGTATATCTGCAAGTTGTATAAGTAGAAAGCACACATTCCCGAGTGGTCACTAACAGTCATGATCAGGGTGACCGTTTTTGCTCCCAGTCTTTGCTTCCTAATCCACTGTGTTCCACAATTGTATCACGTTTTACACTCCCTCCCACAGGTGTACCCTTGTGCCTTTTCTGTAGATGTCCCTGTCTTGCTAGTCCTCAGTTTTCTAGATGATCTATTTTCATGCACTTTATCCCACTTCATGGTCTAGTCGCCTCTGAAAGGACCCTACTTCCTAAAACTTGCACCATAGTAAGTGCATTGCCTAAAGCTCTGCTCACCGTGAGGAGTTTTCCTCAGCACTCTCTTCCAACACTAGAGAGGGATTAGTGTACAGTAGCCATCTGTTTGGGGTTTGAACTCACATGCTTAGCAAACTCTATCATACAAAAGCTAGAATCTCCTGCCAGTTCCCAAAGAGGCCCCCAGCCCTGCCACTTCTACCCCAGGGCCATAGTTGTCAGCCCAAGTAGAGGTGGCATTACTGCAGTATCCTGGGGGTCTGGATCCCTGTGTGCACAGTGTCCTGGAGCCAAATGATGCCACCTGTGCCTTATCCTGTAGGTCCACATCCTCCTTCTGACCAGCTGATGCTCAGAAACTCCATTTCTAGGTCTCAGTAGCATGCCAGAGTCTTTTTCAAATGTACATAATTATCAGGGAAGAGTGCTAGAGATCTTTATTATAATTCTCTTACTGGCTTGCAATAAATTCCATATGACATTTTCTCCCACCCACGGACCCCTGTAGCCCCATAGGTCTGCCTGTTTAGACAGCTCCAGAGAAAGGATGGCTCCTAGAGCTGCAGAGCCCTTGCTCCCTAAGGCCCCTTTCAACCTTCCAGTGCTCTGTCTCACCCAGATATGGCCCCTTTTTGGCATCCATCAGGAGAATGCCAACTGTATCCTCTTTTCAAAGTTCTAGGACAGCTCCAGGTAGCATCATAAAGCAAGTTCTTAGGAAAACAGATTCCGAGAGTATATTTAGGAGGCATCTTGAGTGCTCTCAGGAAGTGCTCTCTTGAGTGCTTTAAAGGAAGCAAAAGTAGCTGGAGTAGGCAGAGGGACAGGCTGAACCAACAGCAGTGTGCTAACTCCCAAAGTCAGACAGCAGTTTGGGAAGTGAAATGCTTCCCACCCTTCCCGGCAGTGCTGGGGATAAAATGCAAGGCCTTGGGCATGCAAGCAAGTGCTGGACCTCTGAATCACATCCCCAACATCCTGAGATGGCTCTTGAGAGTAGTCTGCCTTGAGACTAGGCTTCAGAGCACAGACTGTCACTGGAGGTGAGCTACCCTGCTTCTGTGCAGCACGCCACTTGAGCTGAGTTGTGCGCCATGACTGCCGGCAATGCCTGGATCCTATCTCAGATTCGAGCCAAGACTCAGCAGCAGCCACTACTTCTGGCAATAGAGGAACTGAGCCTTACTTTCTAGACGGGCTGGGGAGCTGGCAGTGCAGGACCTCAGAGCTGCTAGGGAGGGCAGACACAGAGCCTAGCAGCAAGTCAAAGGTGGGCTAAGAAGCAGTGGGTGATGTTCGAGTTTCCCAGTAGGCAATTGTGGCCTTCACTGGAAGCGGAGACACAGGAACAAAACAGGCTGTTCAGAGAGCCACAGTTCATTGTGAACTCCACAGCGATGTTCAGTAGGCAGGAGATGGATGCAGAAAGCCCCTTAGAGGGAGAGCAGGCCTGGGGCAAGCAATAAAGGCCAGGGGTTCACCTCCAAGTGCATATCTTATTCCTATTCCTACCAAGCTCCTCCAGTGTTACCAGACTAAGGTGAAGGCCTTGCATCCCTCATGGAGGAGGAATAGCAGTAATGGTCCAGAGGGCCTGAATTCTTGGAGATATTCACCCCACCCCTGGGCCGCTTTTGCTGTCACTGAAGTGCCATCCCAAACAGAAAGATGGGTGAAATTTACTACCTCCAGAAATCCAGATCCCCAGTTACTTGGGAATGTATTTCCTGAATCACTTATTGGCTTAAATAACACAGCTTTATTGATGCCACTTCTCCTGAATTCTTGACTCTGAACACAAAGTAAATGGATGTGCAGACAGGACTGAATGGTGGTGATAGATCTCCATTAGAGTCAGTGCCTCCTCCCAGCCCGTCACTCCATCCCCAGGAGCTAGATAAATGCTGAGGATGACACCAGACTCTGCAGTTCATTTTTAAACACTCAGCCTCTGAGTGAGTTTGCTGTGAGTACCAGAAATGGCCCTGGGCTGGTTGTCAAAAGAATCAGTTTGATTTTCTTCACTTCCAACCAAGTTACTCAATTGTTTACAGTCCTTTCTCCTCCCTGCTACGTGGGACCAGTAAGGTCTACTGAGCTATAAATAATGAAATGAAAACATACATGATACATTTTATAGGTCGCAAAGTGCTAGTGAATGGCAAAACTTAGAGGTTTAGGGTTTTCTGAAAAAAGTGAATGTTAAAAATGGCAGGCACTATAGAGCGCAAATGCAAGACAAGGTTAAAGACAAGTAAAAGCTTGCTTGTTCACACACATTGTCTACTCTAGTCTATTTTCTGTTGTTGTAATAGAATAAATGAGAGTAGGTAATTTATAAAAGGAGGAGGTTTGGCTCATAATTATGGAAGTCTGATCGTGGCACCATCATGCACTCAGCTTTTGGGGAGGACCTTGTGCTGTGGTCATGGTAGAAAGTGAAAGGCAAACAGGCATGGGGAGAAGAGGGAGGAGACAGAGACACTAATCTGGCTGATTAACACATTGCTTTCAAGGCAACTAACCCAGTTCACGAGCTTAGTAATTTCTCTCAAAGCCCCACCTCTCAGCACTGCTACATTGGGAACCAAATCTCACCACAAGCTGCGGTGCAGATAGACCAGATGACATATCATCTGTACCTTTTCAGAGATTCTCATTCCAGACTCAGGCCCTTGCCTCTCCACGACACTATTTGTACTTGAAAAACTGTACTTTCCTCTCCTGGCACTGTCAGGACAAGAAGTACCAAGCACCTGCGGCAGCACTGCACAAGGCTGCCTCCCTCTAGAAGCCAGTGCACCCCTCAGAGTCAGTCTACCTTGTCCCCTGAGACCGTCTACCTCAGCCCCAGACAGGATTGCCTCTCTCCAGAACCCTTCTCAAAGTCCCCCACGCTGGTGAGTAAATCAGAAATCGCTCCCTAAAAATTGTGCCGGGAGACTTTAGTCCCCTCTCCCCCAGTCTCAAAACCCTGGCATTTGCTAGACCGATTTCTCAGTCAGTTCTTCATCTGAACTTGCAAGTCTATGTCCTGTGTACCAGACTCCTCAGCAAGTGGTTAGAGCAACTTGGTAGTGTGGGAAATGTGTTTATACAAGTGTGTTGTCACTCACACAGATGAATATATCACACACACCACATACCACACCATTCACACTATACAACATGCAGCACACACAAACATGTTGCATATACTACACACAGTGTATCATTACCACAAAAAACACGTATACATCTCAAGCATACACCATATACATCACACACCCCACAACACAGCACACACATACATGTGACACACACTGCATACCATATACACTACACACCTTACCATGCACCACCCAAAATGCATCACATGCACACACATCCACTACACAACACATAAATCACACAATCACACAAAACGCATCACAATACATACCTTACACACTGTGAACACTACATACCACATATATGCCACACCTCTCACACATTCATAAACACAATAGTACCACATATCAACACATATATACCACGTACTCATGCAT
>PVKN010022220.1:0-15233 GCA_004027915.1 Capromys pilorides
AGAAAAGGAAGGTCTACAAGAATAGGCGATAGTTTGGCCCTAGCCCTTCAACATCAGTGAGGACTCTGAACATAAGAGAACCTGTACTGTCATATCCTATCTCAGCAGTGTCCCAAATTTTCTGTTCAAGGAGATCATTGGACCATAGAGGAAAGGGATCAACAATGAATAGTGCCCCTAAGTAGAGTCACCTAGAGAGAAAACATTCTCTGAGGCTTTCACAGAGAGCAAACTGGTCAAGCAATGACCTTGCCTCATCCAGCGGGCTGACACTGACAAAAGTTCTACAAAATGCTGTAGATAGTTTCAAGGTAAATCCTGAGGGAATTTGACTGACCTTGTCAGATACAAAAGTTACATGTTTTGTTTTATAGGTCTTGCTTTAACTTGGCCTTAACAACCCAGGAAAATAGTTTAATCACGAGGCATAAAAAAGTAAAGCCAGATTAGTATGCTGAGCCATAAAAGGCTCAATTCCACAGCTTCCAACATTATCAGTTCTGTTGATAACCAATTACTATTATAGAATAGTGGACTATGTATAAAACTACTTTCTGTTAGCTCAATGAAAAGAAATATTTGTATCAATAGTGTTTAGAAAAGTTATCAGGTCTGCATCTTGTACTCTGAACAACTACTATGAAGACAATATTCATTGTAGTAATTATTATGGCTGTCCTACTAAGGTATTTTGAAATTGTCTCATAGTTATTTTTTATTAAAAGTAATAAAGGAAAAAAGTAAAAATAATAAAGGAAGAATTACAGACATAAAATGATTAGAAAGATCCCAAGGGAGATTTGACATCAGTGAGAACATAGTATAGACCACAAAGGATAGAAGTGAGGGGAAAAACCAACAACCACAAGAAAAATAAAGAAAGAGATGTAATTATAGACAAATCAAAGCCACAGAAGTAAGATTTATAGCCCATACACGCTTAATTTGAATTCCAAAGAAGAAAAGCAACTGAAAACGAAACAAAACAAAACAAGAATATTTTCACATTGAAGTAGAGAAGACTCAGGAAACAGCAAGGGATTAAGTTGACCTGTCGCCATTCACACCTTGGTGAAGTTGCTGCTTTCAAAGAGGCAGAACAAAATGTCTGGGGATCCACCATAGGTGTGAAAGGCAATAGGATGAATACAATTTTAATGGAAAGAAAATCATCTGTGTAGTATGCCTGCATACTACATGTATTTGTGTGGATGAATTTGCATGCAAGTGTTTCGGTATAATTAACATAGTAACACTGAAAAGAGTCATGAACCTAACCAGAATGAGAATATTAAATAATGTACCTACTTATGGCTGCTCCTTTGTGCCATTTCTGTCTCCCCCGAAACAAACAATATCCTGAGTTATGCATGTGGGTGTTCCTCAAAGGTATATTTTGCTGTATATGAATTATTCTAGCACTTCAGATCTAAACTGCATGAATTATAAGTGGCACAACTATTTTATGTACTGTTGTGCTAATGCAGAGGAACTTGACATAGAGTACTGATTCCACCATCATACACGTGTAAGGGTGCTACCCACGGAAAGAAAAAGCAGTAGCTCTAAGCTGTGCTGATATTGTACTTCACAGCTCAGAAAATGAAGAAAACTCAGGGACATATATAAAGGAGAGGCTCTCTGGGACTGCAGTGCAGACCTGCGAGGCACCTGGGGTGAGGGGCTGGCACCTGGGCCTCTAGGAGGCAGAGACTGTGATGGAGAGAATGTTACCAAACTGGCTGCCAGGGCTGGGAACCCCAAATTGGATTCAGCTGCTGCTACTCTTGTGAGAAAATGTTGCTGGTGGTGGGGCTTGCTGGAACAGAGAAGACTCAGGCAGCCATGGAAGAGTAAGCCTCTCTCCTCCTCAGGAGCTGTGCGCTTCTCTGATGCCCCCTGCCATTAAGACTTTCACAGTGCCAGCTGGCAAAGCTAATGAGAGATCTGCTGTCTCATTTCCTGGTTCACCAAGTGCCTTGTGGAAGGGTGAATTAGAAGCCTAGAGGTTGTGTCTTTATAACTGGCATAACCACAAGTCAAGAAAAAGATTCTGACAGGCAAGCTGAGATTTCTGAGATATTACAGGAAAGACCACACTTTAGAGGTGACAAAGCATGGGTCATATGGTTGGACTGAGCTGTACAATGTTCACTTTGATTACTATATAAAATTCCATTGTGGAAAAAAATTCAAACTGTACTTCACGTTTTCTATTTTTGGGTTGAAAGTCTTTTGAGATTATTTCCAGCTTTTGCTACTATAACAATGCTAGTATGAATATTCTCCTTCATGTTTTGTGATACATTTATTAAGATTCTGAATATACGTGTAGATGTGGGAGAATTGGCTAATGGGGCATAGAAGTGTTCAGCTTTACCATGTTATCAATGTATTCTCCACAGTTGTAACAATTTAAAGGGTGGTCTAAAAAGACAGTGTCTATTGGTGACATTCTTGCAAAGGCTTGGTGTCAGGTCATTAGGGCTATGCAAGAACAGGGTTCTGTGTATGGACTTTTTAAATCCATTCATCAGTTGGTGGACATGTAAGTTGTTTCCATTTCTTGGCCTCTATGATGCCATGAATATTGAAGTGTGTGTTTATAGTACAAATTTGATGTGTATACCCAGTAGCATGATTGTTGGATCAAATGATATTTCTATTTTTAATTTTCTAAAGTGTATTTGGTACAGGATTTCACTGCACAGCTTGGACTCATAGTGATCCTTCTGTTTTCAGCCTCCCCAGCACTGGGATTATAGGCATGCACCACCACACCATCACCTTGTGGCCAGCTGGTATGCCTGGGGACAAGGCCAGCTCAGCATGTGGATATTTTTAGTTTCTTGAGGAAACTCCGCACTGTGTTTTACAATGGCTGTAGCAATTTACATACCCAGAAGTGTACAAGAGTCTCTTTCCTCCACGTTCTTACCAGTACTTGTTATCTTTTGTCTTTTTGATAAATTATTTTTCATGTGGTGAAGAGATGTCTTATTGTGCCTTTGATTTGCGTTTCCCTGATGGTCAGTGATGTGGAACACTTTTACATGTGTTGATTGGCCATTTTTATATCTCTATTTGAGAAATGTCTGTTTAGAAATATTGCCTACTTTAAAATCAAGTTTTTCAGAGTTTTGTGTTTCTTTACACCTTTTTGTGTGTTTCTGTTTGTTTGTTTCCTTGGTGTTGAGTTTTTGGAGCTGTTCTTATATCCCATATCTCAAACCCTTGCCTGACCTATCTGGAGCATCCCTGCAGGTGCTAGGTGGAGAGAACAACTGAAGAGAGACATACAAGAATCAGAGCACTGCTTAGGAGGCTATGCTCCTACTCCAGGTGGAAAACAAGGGCTCCAACAATTGTGGTCACACTGTGACATGCACAAGAACTGGCTGAACTCATTAAAGAAACAGGCAAAAGTTTTACTAATAATTTGGATAAGAAACAGTAGAGGAAAAGCATACTTTTTAATCTTGCAAAGAGGAAGATGAAGTTGACATTAACTCCCATGAGCACCAGTTTGGAAGGATCATCTGGAATTCATCTTCAAACAGATGAAGTTTGGGACATGTGTTAGATATCCAAAAGGAAATGCAAAGCCTGGAAGATAGCTCGGCAGTCTAAGTGTCTGCCTGGCAAGCACAAGGACCTGGGTTCAACTCTTGGTATTGCAAACTGCGCTGGTCCCATGCTGTGTGGACCACTGAAACTGGGAGTGGTGATGCACTCCTATAATCCCATTTAATCTCCAAGGTCCTTTACCACTGATGCCACAGCACCCATGTTATTTTCTCATCTGTAAATGTCCAATGTGATGTGATTTTATGGCATAATTGATTTTAGAGCTCAAAATCTGGGGAACAAATATTGTTGTTGCCAGTATTACTATGACTTAAGTCCTGGTCTTCTGGTGATGTATATTTCAATCTGAATCCTAAATGTCCCCAAAACTTATGTGTTCTAGCTTAGGTCCCCAGCATGCGGTGCTCTTGTAGGTGAAGGAAGCTCTAGGAGATAGGCTTACTGGAAGGACATTAGGGCCTTAGAGCATGCCACTAGAGAGAACATCAAGACCTTACACCTTTCTGTTGCTTCATGGCACCTCTGAGGGGAGCAGATCCCCTCTACTATATGCTCCCCCCACATAGTATTGTGTTGCCACAGGGCCAAAGCAACACAAAGTACATAGAACACAAATCCCTAAAACTGAGTGCCAGAGTAAACTTTTCCTTCTTTTCAGTTGATTTGCCTAGAGTATATATTGTAGCCACAGGAAGCTGACTACCACAATGTGCTTATACTCCTTCTTGAGTTGTCCTTCTGCTGTGCATAACGTGGCAGATTTCCATCCTCAAAAGTCTAAGGTGGCATTAAATGACTTTATGATGGATAGGTATGTTCTTACAAATTAAGTTCTGAAATGGTGATGTAAGTTGAAAACAGACATCAAAAGTACATTTCATCCCCAGGGCAAGTTGAGCTTTTATATTAGGTTTTATGGAGGAATAAGAAAAATATGTGCTGCTTCAAATATTTTATTTTATTTTATTTTATTTTTTTTAAATTTTATTTATTTATTTATTTATTTGTTTGCTTGTTGTGTTTGTTTGTTTCTTTATTTATTCATTTTGTGGCTGGCTCAGCCTGCCCTGCCGGGGATCGAACTGCAGTCCCTGCAGTTGCCTGAGCCCTCCTAAGCAGGCGCTTTAGACCACTGAACCATCTCGCCGGCCCCTCAAATATTTTATTAAGACAATGGAGGCTGCTGGGTTTGGGTAGTGGTTCTGAGGGGCTCCCTGAAGGCTGCAGATGAAATGCTGACTCCCCACAGTATGCACAGAACAAGGGCAGATGCCAGCACTGGCCAAGGCCATCCTGTCCATAACTTTGGCACATTGTTTTTCTAGAGTAAGTCACTGTGTTTATTTCAAAAGACAGAGTTAAATATTTTCCCTTGCTAGCGCATTTACAATCCTATGAAGACATGCAGTAGGGAAATAGATCAATTACAAGGAGCTGCACTTCTGGTATTTTTTTTTTTTTAACTATTCAGTTATGGAGGCAGGCGAAGTGATATGGAATCTAGTTGAAAACATGATCCATATTCTCTTTTATTGTTCTCTAGACTGTAGGACTATAACAAAATACTTAAAAGAAGTGACAGCTCAGCAAAAGACCTGGGATGTCAAAAGCAGCATTATGATCCAGAAGCAATAATCCTGTTCTCATATTTATACCATATGGCTTATTTTAAGGCAGGCATTTCTGAAAGTTAGATTTCAAGTGACTATAAACATGAGACATTAAAAATAGAATCTAGACCCCAAGCTCCAGCTGTGACTTCATCTGCCATCCCAACCGGGCTGCGCAGTGACCATAGCCACACAGCGACCAGGTCCTACACACAGACTCTCTTGGACCTGATATGGCCAGGTGGTGGCGACTAGTTAAGAATGTTCTGAGCCCCTGACCATACTCTGACTCATCAATGGCCCAAGATCCAGCTCCACTCACCTTTCCAACTGGGCAGCATGATGGCCAGGCACTAACTGCACAACTTCACTAAAGTGCAGAGATCACTGCTATAAAAAATGACAAAGACAAGGAGCAAGATCCAATCTCAGAAGCCGAGTCCAAGCAAAACAACTACAAGAGACACTACGATGGGAGAAATGAGATCTATGCAGACGAAATCTCTGAATTGATAGCATCTGAGGTAGACAGACAAATGCAGAAATGTATAGAGCAACTCAGATCAGAGATAACATCTGAAGTAAAAAAAAGAAATGCATGAATTAATAGACTCTGAAGTGGAAAAGCAACTGCAGAAATGAATAGGGGAAACCAGAGCAGAAATAACCTCTGAAGTTAAAAAAGGCATCTCTAAATTCATAGCATCTAAAGTAGGGGAACAACTACAGAAAGGTAGAGAGGAGAACAGAGCAGAAATAATCTCTGAAATAGAGAGAGAAAGAATAATTATTATGAGAGACTTCAATACTACTAAAGAAGATATGGATAAAAATTAGAGAATGGAAAAATGGTGGATTACCTAATTGAACAATATAGGAAAGAAATAGATCACACGAAACAGTTTCAAAGAGATATACAAGAAAATAAAATCTCAATCATAAGCTGGCAAAACCGTATGAATGAAAGTGAAGATAGAGTCTCATATATTGAAGACACTGTCACAGCCAGTAAAAAGGTAAGAAAGGATCTCATAAAAACAACTAGGATGCAGGAAACAATAATTCAACATCTGCAAAATGATGCAAAAATGAACAATGTGAGGCTAAGAGGAATAAATGAGAAAGAAGAAGTCAATAAAAATGATATACATATTGGTTAGGGTAAATTCAAGGTGAAGAGGTGACACTCATAAATATGTATGAACCCAACATGGGAGCACCATGTTATATAAGATAAACTTTAATGGACATGAAAAATCTACTATCCAATACCACAATCTTAAAAGGAGATTTTTAACACCCCTTTATGCCAAAAAGATAGGTCAAGCAGACAAAAAATTAGCAAAGAAGTAGCAGAACTAAACCAGAAACCAGAACAACTGGACTTCGTGGACATAAACAGAGTTTTCCACCCAACCACTTCAGAATACACATTTTTTTCAGCTGCATACGGGACATTTTCTAAAATAGACCATATATTAGTCCATAGGTCATGCTTAAGGATATGCAAGAAAACAGAAATTATCCC
Source organism: Capromys pilorides (assembly GCA_004027915.1). Taxonomy (NCBI): domain Eukaryota; kingdom Metazoa; phylum Chordata; class Mammalia; order Rodentia; family Capromyidae; genus Capromys; species Capromys pilorides. The sequence continues at coordinate 6,727 of PVKN010022220.1, forward strand.
ATGCATATTGTCTAACCACAGTGCAACGAAATTGGAAATAAATGACAAAGGAAACCACAAGAACCACAGAAATACATGGAAATTAAACAACACCCTTCTAAGGAACCAGTTGGTTACAGATGAAATTAAACCGGAAATTAAACAATATCTACAATTTAATGAAAATTCAAACACAACCTACATGAATTTATGGGATGCAATGAAAGCAGATCTTAGAGGGAAATTTATAGCTCTGAAATTACACATTAAGCAGACAGAATGGGAACAAATAAATACTCTCTTGAAACACCTAAACCTACTAGAAATGGAAGAGCAAACAAAATCAAAAGCCCAAAGACAGGAGGAAATTATAAAGATTGAAACAGAAATTAATTCAATTGAGACAAAGAAAACAATACAAAGAATTAATGAATCAAAAAGCTGGTTGTTTGCAAGATTAAATAAAATTGATAACCCCCTAGCTAACCTCATCAAAAAGATGAAAGAAAAGACTCAAATGTTATCAATAAAGAATGAAAAGGGTGAAATTACTACAGACTCAGCAGAGATCGAGAGGATCATATATAGATACTTTGAGAATCTTTACTCTCACAAAATTGAAGACACAGAAGAGATGGACAGGAATTTTTCTAGATTCCTAGAAAAATATAAATTACCAAAACTGAATCAAGAAGATACAAGAACTCACAATAACACAATAACAGCCAATGAAATACAAAATGTAATAAAGAACCTACTGACAAAGAAAGCCCGTGACCTGGTGGATTCACTACTGAATTCTAAAAGAAATTTATAGAAGCCATAAGCCCACTGCTCCTCAAACTCTTCAGTGAAATTGAAAAGGAAGCAATTGTCCCAAAATCATTCCTAGAGGCAAGTATTACACTGATACCAAAACCAGAGAGAGAGATGCAACTAAAAAAGAGAACTTCAGGCCAATTTCTCTCATGAACATAGGTGCAAAAAATCTCAATAAAATCCTCACCACAGGAATACGACAAATCATCAAGAATACTATATACCTTAAGCAGGTAGGATTCATCCCAGGGATGAAAGGATGGTTCAATATATGCAAATCTATAGATGTAATACACTATATCAATAGAGCTAAAGCCAAAAATCACATGCTTATCTCAATTGATGTAGAAAAGACTTTTGACAAAGTCCAACATTCATTCATGTTCAAAGTCCCTCAGAAACTTGGCATAGAGGGCCTCTATACCTCAAGCTAATAAAAGCCATCTATGACAATCCAACAGCTAACATAATTCCAAATGGGAAAAAACGAAGTCTTTTACTCTTAAATCTGGTACAACACAAGGATTTCCTCTATCACCACTCCTATTCAATATAGTTCTGGAATCATTAGCTACAGCCATTAGACAAGAGAGAGAAATAGAAGGAATAAGAATAGGTAAAGAAGAAGTTAAATTATCATTATTTGCAGATGACATGATAATTTATTTGGTAGACCCAAAAAACTCCTCCAACAAGCTACTAGAATTATTACACAAATTCAGTAACATAGCAGGTTATAAGGTCAACACACAAAAGTCAAAGGCATTGCTCTACACAGATAGCAAACTCACTGAGAGCAAAATTAGAGAAACAGTACCTATTATAATAGCACCAAAGCAAATAAAATACTTAGGAATTAATCTGTCTAAAGAAGTAAAAGAACTTTTCAATGAAAACTACAATACTCTGAAGAAAGAGATTCTAGAGGATTTCAGAAAATGGAAAGATATTTCCTGCTCCTGGATAGGAAGAACCAACATACTGACTGTGAAGATGGCCATATTCCCTAAATTTTTAAGCAGATTTAATGTAATTCCTATCAAAATACCATCAATACTCCTCACTGACCTGGAGAAGTCATTCCTAACATTTATTTGGAACCAAGAAAGACCCTAAAATGCAAAGAAAATCCTGGGCAACAAAGGCAAGACAGGAGGCATTACAATCCCTAAAGTTATTCTACAGAGCTACAGTAATAAAATCAGTATAGTATTGGCAAAAAAAAAAAAAAAAATAGACCTGAGGATCAATGGATTAGATTAGAAGATGCAGAAGCAAATACAAACACACTGAGTCACCTTATCTTTGACAAGTGGGCCAAACATGCTTACTGGAAGAAAAGATAGCCTCTTTAACAAATGATGTTGGAAAAACTGGCTCTCCACATGTCAAAACCTAAAACTTGACCCAAGTCTATCACCATGCACTAAACTAAAGTCAAAATAGATTAAAGATCTAAATATCCAAAGAGAAACATTAAATCTCCTGGAAGAGAAAGTGGGAGAAAACCTTAAAGACATCGGGGTAGGCAAAAAGTTCATGGACAAAAATCAAAATGCACGTTTGACACTTGAAAAAATCAACAACTGTGACCTCCTGTGGCTAAGAAGTTTTTTTACCTCAAAAGAAATTACCAACAGAGTGAAAAGACAACCCATAAATTTCGGAAAGATTTTAACTAGTAAGTATTTGGACAAAGGTCTTCTATCTAGAATTTATAAAGAACTAAAAACCATTAGGGTCCCAAAATTCAAAGACCCAATCCAGAAATGGGCATCTGAGATGAACATATACTTCTCAGAGAAAGAAATTCAAGAAGCGTATAAATACATGAAGAAATGCTCCACATCACTAGCCATCCATGAAATTAAAATTAAGACAACGCTTAGATACCATCTCACCCCAGAAAGAATGGCTACCATAAGGAAATCAACCAACAACAAATGCTGGAGAGGCTATGGGGAAAAAGGAACCCTTTTCCACTGCTGGTGGGAATGCAGATTGGTGCAACCATTATGGAAAGCAGTGTGGAGGCTCCTTAAAAAACTAGAGCTGGAAATCCCATTCAATCTAGCTATCCCCCTGTTGGGAGCTTTCCCAGAAGAACTGAAAACATCATACTATAGTGATATCTGTGCACCTATTTTTATAGCAGCCTAATTCATAACACATCAAAGAATGGCCAAGATTACCAAATCGTGGAAACAACCAAAATGCCCATCATATGAGGAATGGTTGAAAAATATGTGGTATTTTCATACAATGGAATATTACTCAGCTATAAAGAATGATAACCTAGAAGACTTCATATGTAAATGGATGTATCTTGAACATATACTCATAAGTGAAATAAACTAGACCTACATGTGTAAATATCATATAGTCTCCCTTGTTTCAGAACTCAGAAGAAGAAATAAAAATGGAGAGCCATGACACAGCTGAATGGAAATCAAAGACTTAAGGGTTAAAGAGCAAAGTGGAAACAAAAAAGAAAGGAAACATAGCAGGAGCAAAACTACGGACTTATATGTACAGTATGAATTAGACAAGAAACTTCACAAGGTTTTTGACACTGATGATATCAATGTGTAATACTAAAACTATGCTTGGAATGCCTGTCATTCTGGTCTTTTAGATGAGTGCTGCTTCTAATGTAATTTCAGTTACTGTTATACTCTCTCTCAAGTAAGTGTTTGGTTTACAAGAAAACAAAAAACGGTGTTACATGAGAGCAAGAGACTAGGAAAAATGCTAAAGAGTGGACAGGCTAAAATTTGGTACATGTTTATATTTCCCAATATCTGTGTAAAAATGTGTAACTGCTTTTATCACATTCCATAGAGATTTATTAGAATATCAATGACTTACTGAAAATTCCAATTCCAAATTAAGTCTTAGGTATTTGATATTCAAAAAGACAGTGATAGTAAATTCAAGCACCCATGTTTTACAGTAATAGTATCACTAAGCTTTTCTTCTGGAGGGCTGATAATATAAGTTTAAAGACTAAAAATTAGAGAAAAAAACAAAGGGCTACAAAGATAGCCAATATTTTGGCCCTAGCCCTTCAAGGTCAGTGAGGACTCAGGACAGAACAGAACCTGTGCTGTAATATCCTATAACTCAGTGGTTTTCCAAATAGTCTGTTCAAGGAGATTAAGGAACCACAGAGGAAAGGGATTGCAGATATATAGTGTGCCTAAGGAGAGTCGCCTAGAGGGAAAACATTCTCCCAGGCTTTCACAGAGAGCAAACTGGTCAAGCAATGGCTGTGACTCATCCAGATGGCTGACACTGACAACAGTTCCTCAAAGCACTGTACATGGTTTCAAAAGAAATCCTGAGGGGATTTGACTGACCTTGAGAGATACAGAAGTTACATATTTTGCTATACAGGTCATGCTTAATCTTTCCCTTAACCACCCAGCAGAAAAGTTTGACCACAAGGCATAAAATGGAAAGCTAGATTAGAATGCTGAGCTGTAAAGGACTTTAATCAACAGCTTCTATCATTGCTAATTTTAGTAATAACCCACTGCAATTACTGAACATTGAATTATGCACAGTACTACTTTCTCTTAGTTCAATGAGAAGAAATTTAGTTGTACCAATAATAATTTGAAAAATTATAACATCGATACCCTGTGCTCTGTATAACTAACAGGAGGACAACAATATACATTGTATCAAATATTGAAACGTACTACTAACATGTTTTGAAACCGTCAAAAAATAAAAATAAGAACAATTTAAAAAAATCTGGAAGTGAAATGACCATATCTCTTCACAAATAATTTTATATTTTGTTTATGTGTATATAGTTACTATGACATAAAGCTTAGAAATCTTAAACTGACTTTCAGAACTATTCAAAATGTTGTCTCCATATAATTTTCAACATATTATCACACAAGTCCCACTCTTAGGGATCCCATACATTAACCAAAGTTGAACTGTTGTTCTCTCTCCCAACATGCCATGTAGTCAGCAGTGCCAATTCTTTGACCCACACTATTTTCTCCACTTGCAGGTCTCTTTATTTTGACCAGTTTACCAGAGTTCTTCTGGTTCCTAAAGTCTTGTTCAGTTCCCACCTTCTCTGCACTTTTCCCTTATTTTTCCCAACAGAATGTGACATTAGTCTCAGCATTTCCTTTCACAAAAGTGCATCAGCATGCCACTGATTGCATTATGTCACAGATACATGTGTCATTGGGTTCTTGATATTCTTTAATACCTGTTAGCAGACTGTAAAATTTTGAAAGCAAGGATTCTTATATGCATTTTGAAATCCTCCATTGTGCCTAGGTGCTCAATAATGTTGACAAATTTTAGAATTGATTATGAAGCTGTGATATGATTTGTATCCTCAAGGTGTTGTCCCTTCTCCTTGAAGATAATGTTACTGACTCAGCAAGACACATGCCTTTGGGGGTATGTTTTATTTTCTTTTAATAGTGTGTTAATTTTATGCTAACAATTATAACACCATGATGATAATACTACTAATAAAAATTACTTCAAACTGGAAAAAAATAGAATCCAAAGGCAGAAAGACACATCCAGAGGTATGTATACAGAATGGTTTTGTGTTATTGCAAGTCCTCCATGCACATTAAAATCAACTATTGAAGAACTGTCTCTGCTATGCACTTAAAAATCCTTATTGTTAATAAGTCAATTATGGCTGAGAACTTAGCTCAGCATTCTACAGACCTGCTTGAAAAGTGCAAACACCCAAGTTCTGTCCCGGTACCACAAGCTCTGCCTGCCTGGAACCCTAGGTGTTCTATGTCAGCCATTGAAATTAGGCATGGCTGCACATGCCTATAATCCCAGTGCTGGAAAGACTGAGACAGGAAGATCACTCTGAGTCTGAAGTGTGTAGTGACAACCTCTAACAAATAAGTAAGTAAGTAAATAAATAAATAAATACATCAATAACTTGTATTAGAATCCACACCACTGAGTAAACAACAAACACATGTCTTTATGAAAATGAATACTTTTAACATAATTTTACCATAGATAATGTTTGAATATATATTTTTTAAAAGAATAACTTGTAGTTACAAGTAGGACCTTATAATTATAACTTGTAAATTTGGCTATGGCTTCTTAGTTTTAAAACTTTTTAATTAGTGTATGTTATGAGTGTTTATTTTTCTTTTCTTCTTTTTTCACTTTTAAAGAATTCAAAATAGTGGGACTGCGGAGATAGCTCAGTAAATAAGCACTTGCCTGGCAAACACAATGACCTGAGTGCAAACCCAGGTTCCACAAAAAGAAAAAGAAAAAAAAAGAATTCAAACTAGTAACAGGAAAAACAAACAAACAAAGAAACAAACGTTAGATATGGTGCAAGATTTCACTAAACAAAGTAGTAAGAATTGAACATTGGTTGATATGTTACATGATGCTACCTTCAAATTAATTATTCAGATTACCAGATATAAACATTTAAGATACATTTAAAGAAACAAAACAAAACAATAACAAAGTTCCAAGAAGTTCAAAAACATTTTTAAGCATTAACTGCTCCTTTCAAAAGATTAGCAGAAATCAAAAATGCAATTATTCAAACTATTCTGCATATGTACCTAAATATACTCTTTTCTCTTCTTTCATTTGTCCTTTTCCTCATCTCAAGTTTTCTTTTCCATTGAACAATTTCTTTCCCTTTCACAGTATCTGTTGTGTCTTTTAGATTTTCATTATTCATTCAAATTCTCACACTAGCAAGATAATACAATGTTTGTACATATGGATGTGATTTATTTCACAAATATAGTATTTGTGTATTTATTTTACAAATATAGTCTGTACCCACATCCATTTATCTCTAAGGCCTCAACTTTATCCTTTTCTTATATATTTAGTACAGAGTCTCACTACACAGCTCAGGCTCCTACTGTCCTCCTGTTTTCAGCCTCCTCAGCACTGGGATTGCAAGCATATACTACCACACCTGGCCTCTGTGACTGGCTCAGTGCACCTGGGGTGCTGCTGGTGTGACATGTGGTGCCTGAGATTGAACCCCTGTCCCTGCACTTACTTAAGCAGTCACTTAGTCCACTGAGCTATGTTGCCAGCCCTGCACATCTTTTCTATGCATTCTTCAGTTGAGGGACTCTGAGATATTTACAAGATTTAGTTATGGCAAATTGCACTGTTATAAACATGGATGTATACATATCACTGTGATATGATTATATTGCCAGATCTACCATATCTTTTTTATCCATTCTTCAGTTGATGGACTTCTAGAGCATTTCAAAGATTTACCTATGATGAATTTCACCACTATGAACATGGATATATACATCACTGTGGTATGATGATTTCAGTTCTTATGGAAAAATACCCAGAAGGAAATAGCTGGCTTGAATAGGGCCTTCGATCATAATATTTTGAGAAAACTCTATACTGATTTCCATAATGGTTGTGCCAGCTTGCACTCCCATCAACAGTGAAGTAAGATTTCTTTTCACCACAGCTTCTCCAGAGTTTGTTAATGCTTGACTTCTTGATGATAGCCATTCTTTCTGATATAAGATGGTAGGTACTCAACATTGTTTTAATTTGTGTCTCTTGAATGATCAATGATGCTGAACATTTTTTCATATATTTATTTTCCACTTGTATGTCTTCATTTGTGAAGTATATATTGATCCCTGATGCCCATTTTTTTTGGCCTGGATCTTTGAATTTTGGAAGTCTGATTTTTTTTTTTTTTTTTTTTTTGGGTACTGGGGATTGAACTCAGGACCCTGTGCTTTCCAGGCAGGCACTTATGCTACTGAGCTATCCCGCAGCCCTGAAAGCTTAATTTTTTTAAAAAAGTTCTTTCTATGTTCTAGGTAGAAGTCCTTTCTGTGAAGACAGTCTGTTATAATTGTCTACCACTTTGTGGATTTTCTTTTTAGTCTGTTGTTGATTTCTCTTGATGTGCAGAAACTTCTCAAAAAGATGAGATCCCAATTGCTCATTCTTCAAAGTATTTCCCATAAAATTTGACTTTTGTCTATGAACTCTTTACCTACTCTTATGTCTTCAAAGTTTCCACATACTTTCTCTTCCAGAAGATTTAGTGTTTCAGTTTTAATATTTAAATCTTTGATTCATTTTAGCTGTAGTTTTGTGTATGATGACAGATATGGGTGTATTTTAAGTCTTTGGCATGTGGAAATGATTCCCAGAATCATTTACTAAAGAGCCTATCTTTATTCCAATGAATTTATTTGACCCCTTTGTCAAAGATAAGATGGCTGGTTGTGCTTGTAGTTGTGTATACATCTCTAATCTGTTTCCTTGATCCTCAGGGCTGTTTTTTTCACCAGTACCATACTGATTTTATGACAGTGGCTTTGCAATATGATTTCAAGTCATGGAATGTGATGCCTCCTGCCTTTCTTCTGATGCCCAGGATTGTTTTGATCATTCTAGATCTCATTTTGTTCCAGATGAATTTTAGGAATGTTCTTTCCATACAACAACTTTGGGAATATGGCCATTTTCTTCTCTTTTTTTCCTGTTAGTCTTTTTACTTGCACAACTTGCACATGAAGAAAGTTCAGAATTGTTATGGAAAATTTACAAGGAAGTTAATATGACACATACTGATAGACATATTATTATTGTATTGCATGATAAGTTTAATTTGCATAAAGCCTGTAATTAGTATTACTTTTAGATAGCCAAAGTTTTGC
>PVKN010022221.1:0-15245 GCA_004027915.1 Capromys pilorides
ACTGAAGGTTCCACTCAGATTTAATTGTAACCATCTGTCTGGCCCACCCCACTGGCCTGGACTTTGATAAGGAGCCGTTTCAGCCAGATTTTGTTTGGCATCAAGATGAATTAAACATTAAGGAAAACTCAAGGCAGGACGTCGTGACCTTCTAGTCAAGGCAGGAAGGTAATTCATTTACTTTGCTGCTCTTTTCTTGTTTTCTTTTTGTAGGGAATAAATTTTGGTTGATCTTCTCTGTAAGTTCAGAAGACACGAGATACTCAAAGACAACGTAAAGGGAAAAGGTCAACTTATAAGAAAAAAAAATAATAGCTTCATTTAAATTGCAAATAAATCTACTCCTAAAAATTTTTAGCAAAACTTGTCTTAAGGATGATGAAAAAAAGATGGTTCTAAAAAGATTTTAACTATGTCAAAATTCTCCTAGTTGTAAGCTGTAACTTTAAATCTTGACCTGCCCTCTAAGTCCTTTCCATCCAAATCTCCTCATAACATTCAAAAATAATTACATGACAAGTTCCCAAGAGACATTTCATCCATAAACAGAAGAATGAAAATGACATCAAACATCTGGATATTGGCAGTTAAGCCAATCTTTCATTTATCATTATTTTTAAATTTTATTTGTTTATTTATTTATTTATTTATTTGTTTGTTTGTTTGTTTGATACAGGATCTCACTGTGCTGCTTGAACTCGCAGCAGTGATCCTCCTGTCTCAGCCTCCCCGTCCCTGGAATTACAGGTGTGCACCACCACACCTGGTTTCAGGGTCAGCATGGCACATGATACAGGAGATCGAACTTGGGTCCTTGTGCTTGCCAGGCAGGCACTCAGACCACTGAGCTGTCTCCACAACTCAGGTGGATCTTTTTTAATGTGTCTTCACTCAAATATGTAGCAGGCTTCCATTTCTAAAATATGACTTTTCATTTTTATAAAACAATATTAAAACAATAGTGTATATTACTCATTATTTATGTTGATATTATAAAACTATGCAATATAATATTTAAATATAATTATGTTGTTAAGATTCTACTATGAAAATATGCTAGTATACATTTTGTGACATATCATATAATCTAAAATACATGTGTAAGTCACTTATTTGCAGTGCAAACATACATTTTGTTGTCATGATTTTTACTGATTCAATTTTTCTGTTTGTTTGTTTTTTAGTTCAGGGTCTACAGGGTCCCACTATGTAGATCAGGCTCATAATGATCCTCCTGTTTTCAGCCTCCCAAGTGCTGGGATCATAGGTGCGTGCCACCACGCCCAGTCTCAATCACCATCTCAGCGCACCCCGGGGGCAGGGCCGGCACAGCACGGCACAGTGGGGATTGAACCCCAGCCACTGTGTCTGCCTAAGCAGGTGCTTTCACTCACTGAGTTATCTGGCCAGCCCCTGATTAGACATTTTTATTTAATATATGTGTTCATAATTTAAAACACATACACAGGCAGCACGTCACTCAGCACCACAGGACTCTGAGGACGTCACCTGCATTGGCATTTTGCATTCAACCAGTTCAGAGCTATTCAGGTCATCAGCTTTGCCAGGGAACACCTCAGGGGCCCTTCATAGCGAGCCTAGACCTTGCGGTGCCCGCAGTGCTTAGGACCCCTGAGCGCACCGTACCGCTATGTATCCATGCTACATTGTAAGCATCAGTTCCTTCCGGGAACTGCGGAGTGTCTGAGCATCTGGGACTGGGGTTGCAGATGGACAAAACCACAAGAAACCTCAGTGCTCTGTGAAGCCGAATGATCTCTTATCCTGTCCCTGGGAGGTCAGCAGTGAACGGGCGAGGAGGGTGAGTGCTTCTCATTCAGGACATGTCCTTGGGAATAGGAAACAGAACCCGGTCTACAGCAGGCAGCAGTGCTTCTTCTGTGAAGTTAGCGTGTCTCACAAGCCCTAGTAATGGGCTCATGACAAACCCATGTCTTTAGGGTTGGCTGCTCTCCTTGGTGCTGACTCCAAGGGACTCTGCTGGTCGCAAATCACAAATGCTAATGCCTGGCAAAGTACGTCATTCACATACATTTTCATTAATTGTTTTTTCTTGACTTATGGCTCTCCTGGACTTAAAAGACTAAGCAAGATGCCTCACTGAGGTGAAGCCTGCGACTTCCATGATAAAGTGCCCTCTTCGTCTTAACATTTTGGGGAAATATTCAAATGTAAAGACATGTTAAAAGATGCGTAGGAAACACACATACAACCGTAACCTGAATCTACATTGGAAACTTATTTTTGCAGGATTTGTTTCATCCTGTGTGGATCGATCTATCTATCCACACATTCATCTGTCAGTGCACCTAACGTGCATGCAGCATCAACTCAACTGTCCGCAGCAGTCATCCAGCCGAAGTCTTTAGCATACCTTCCTACAACTAGCATTCAGTGATTCCTTGCATTTATTTTTTATTTTGGCACCATCCCTACTTTTAAAAATAAATTAATAGGCCAGTGAGATAACTCAGCAGACTAAAGCGCCTGCTTCGGCAAGCGCAGGGACCAGGATTCAATCCTGGTCCCACACAGCACACTGGCCCCACCCTCAGAGGGTGACTGAGTCCAGGTGTGGTGGCGCACCCTTGTAATCCCAGCACAGGAGAGGCTGAAAACAGGACCATCATTATGAGTCTGAAGTGTATGGTGAGATCCTGTACCAAATACGTTATCTATTAGATCAAAAGAAAAATGTGGACTTGGTAGAGTGAAGGGAAGTTTCTTCTAGATATCTGACTGAGACCATTTCTCAGTCAGGGAAGTGGAACAGGTAAGGGTCTTCTCAGAAAGGTGCCTGGGGCCTATTTAAACTCTTTCTCCTCCCATTGTGGTGGACAGAGGAACTGGGCCTTTTGAAGACCCAAGATGATCTCATGTTAGGCTTACAGCTAACAGTAGTAGTAGTAGTAATATTAACAATAATAACTTTATACCCCTGGAAGCTCTGAACCAGTGACTGGGTCCAGGTGTGGTGGTGCATGCCTGTAATCATATTTCTGGGAAGGTTAACAACAGGAAAACCACTATGAGTTGGAGCTGTGTAGTGAGATCCTGGACAAAAAAAAAAAGAAAAAAGAAAAAGAAAAAAAAGACTAATAAAAGAATAATAAAAATAATTTCACATTATGCTGAGTACTACAAACTACAAATAAAAATAATGCAATGTCATAATTGTTAATGCACAATGCTTGTGAGAAAACTTATTGTAATCCCACAAAACTTGGTGGATGTCACCCTGCATGTGTGGGAGGGCACAATTTGGAAAATTGTTTCCCCCAAGAACCTCCAGGTTGACTCAGCCTAACATGAGGTCATCTTGGGTCTGCAAAAGGCCCAGTTCCTCCGTCTACCATGGGAGGAGGAAGAGTTTAAACAGGCCCCAGGCACCTTTCTGAGAAGACCCTTACCTGCTCCACTTCCCTGACTGAGAAATGATCTCAGTCAGGTGCCTAGAAGAGACTTGCCTTCACTCTACCAAGTCCACACTTTTCTTTTGATCTAATAGATGTGTTCTTTCATGTGTTTCCCTCCAGAATGTAGCACTCGAAGTTTTCTTGTGCTGTTATCCTAAATTGAGATTATAAGTACAGTTCTACAATTCATTGTGGTCTATGGTGGAAATGAGGCTGGTAAGCTTAATTTTAATGCATGAAAGGAGGGGGGCATCCCCCGAGCACACATAGGTCCCCAGACTAGCTTTCCAGGATTTTCTAGTCTTTCTAGATTCCACAGGTTGACTGAGTTCTATAGCTTTTCCTCACTTTTTCCACTAGGAAATGAAATAGAATATTTGGTAAAGTTCTTGGCCAATTCTTCCACACATTACCTCTGAACTCCTGTTCATGGGCTGTCTCAGACACAATCTTAATATCTTTGGCAGAAAAGGATGATTTTAATCACAGCGATAACTGTCTGGACAGTTCACACTGGGTGCTAACATGTGCCAAACACTGCCTACTCAGCGTACAACAACCAACTGGAGCCTCTCAGTCATACTGAGCATTGCACAGTGGAGGAAGCTGATGCCAAAAGAAACAGAGCAGCTGATTTGCCAGGATCAGCTAGAGGCTGAGCTGGGACACTAAGGCAGGTACGTTGTTCCCATGTGCTGCTAGCACATCAGGCCCCCTCCAATATTAAGTCAAACGGAGCTCACTGCTTTTGAGACCACAAGCTTCCAGTGTGTTACTATGTAGAAGACTATTTCATAAGTCCTCAGAATGCTCTAGTAATCCTGTTTCTCAATTAGCTTTCATGTAATAGGGTCCAACACTGCCTTTGGTATTTACCAGCTGATTTCTCTCTAGATTGCACTGTCCCTTTCTTCTTTTCCATTGGCCCATAAGAATGCCTGTCAGATTCCTGCTCGTTTGACCCTGGCCATATGTTGACATTTCTTGCATGTGGGTTCTTACACTCATTCTTACCCAAGTTGCTAAATGGCCAAAGTCATGCCTTTGGGTTGCTTTGTACTAGTCAGCATTCTCAAAAAGTTAAAACTCAATAGACGTGTAGGGAGTCATTGGTCTCTCAGTTCCTTGAAGAAAACAGAAAGAGACTGGAAAGTAAAGACAAGAGCTGGGTTAGGTGGAGGCCTCTTTACCTAATGAGCAAAAGACCTAAACAACAACAGTAGGGGCGTTTATTTATATTCTTGCAAAAATAGTGTTAGGAGATACAAGGTTGCCTAGCAAATAATGACTAAAATTATCCAGGCAGGATGTCTTTCTCAAGCCTGATAGAGCTTGATTGTTTTAGGCACGCTGGCCTTGTCTTGTCTTCACACATATAACCAATTTCCACCTTCAGCAGCTCCCAAAAAGAACATAGACAGACAGATAAAAGGGGATGATCAGGGTAATTAATTCATACAGTCATGGAGGCAGAGAAGTCTCACAATAGGTCACCCACAAGGTGGAGGATAGGGGTACCGATGCCATTCCTTAATCTAAAACCAAAAACCTGAGATCCAGGAAGCATATGGCATAGCTCAGTCAGATGCTAAAGGCTGAAAACTTTCTTGGTCTTTGTTGTAAGTCCTGGAGGCAAAGGCTGGTGAACCTGAAGCTCTAACTTCCCAAAGGATGGAGAAGTTTAGCTCATCTGTGGAGAGAAGGCATTGTACTGTTTGGCTGCTATCTGCCCACCCTGAAGGCTGATCTTCCCCATGCATCCACCAACCTCCTGAAAACACATTCAAAGTCACATTTGGCCAGTTCTCTTAGTATCTTTGAATCCTGCAAAACCTACAACTAATCATCATATTAAAGTCAGCCTGCATCTGCTTGTGCCTGACTTCATATGCCCTGGAGTCTCTTCTTCAGAAGATTGCTCTCAGAGTTACCTGGAGTCTAAATTTTCTTAAGCATCAGCATCCTCACCACTAGTTGGGCGAGGAGAATCTTCTTGGCTCTGTGGTGGACCCAGGACACGCTTAGAGACTCTTGGCTTGGCATAACTTTCAGCGCTTTATTACTCCTGTCCTCATTTATAATGCTGTAAAAATTAATTAAGATAAGTTAAAAATAAAAACCTGAACTGATGATCCCAAGACTGTGCTTCATAATAATTTATCCAATTATCTTTTATGCCTGCATTGTTTCAAATCTTATGTCCGCATAAGTACATGGTACCTTCATTGTTCTCCTCCACGCATTGCTGCAGTACCTTCGCACAGGGCAGCGGGTCCCTTAGCAGTACCAGCTTGCCTTGACCCACAAGGTGCCTCGGCCACCAGGCAGTCAAAGCTCATGAACCTGAAGGCCTGCAAGTGAACACGTCCAAGTTCCTTTATGTTACAGGGCTCTGTTCAGAAAGTCACACTGGTTTCTACAACAACTTGCAGTCTGTCATGGAAAATCTCTAATCTCATCCAATCCCTTAATCCACAATGTCATTATAGAACAACTGCATCTCTCCAATCTAAAACTTGCCCAGAACTACATAGCTCATGTGACTGCTTTCTGGGCATTTCTATTGGCTATCAAGACAAGGGTATTGATTATCCCTCACATATGCGTTGAAGGAGCCCCCCACGTCCATGTAGCTGGGTGCCTGACCACCCAGTGCAGAACTCGAACAGCTGACCTTGCAGATAGCTCAGTTCAGCTGGCAACACATGGCTGATGGATTCACGCAGGCGTGAGGGAGAGCGCTCCCTGTGCCCTTTTATCCTTCACATGGCTTCCCTCACCCCACTGCGCCCCAAAAATACAGAGGACCATGTTTCAGAAGATGTTAGCTCCTGACGACTTCAGCACACAGCACGGACACCACCCACCTTCCACTCCATCCGCCACTCACATTTGCTCCAGCCTCGGATTGGACCCTCCACCAACGGGCCACGCACTATGACGTCATCGTTCTCCAGCCCAATCCCGCCACGCGGCTGCCACGTCCCCCGCTCCAAGTCTATTCTCTACGGCTGCCAGAGGCATCTTTCTCAAAAGTCCAAATCCAGTCATGATTTTCACATATAAAACCTCTGGTAGTGTTTTATTTTACATGAATCCACATGCCTTCATGGATGAATTTTGAGTGTTAGAAATGTAAAGAGGATTAATTATAGATAATTGGGTTATAAGTCAATGTTCAAATGACTAAGCTTGAATTTTAAAAATGTATGTTGTCCTTAAACTTGCGGAAAATTAATTTTCCTTTAAGTCCTAACTGTAAATCTGATTAGACTACTAATTAATCTAGTAAAATAAAAACCATTACTTTCTTTCAGTTATTATTGTCATTATTGAAATGAGAAGAGCTCAGAATTTCAAATTCTGGCTAAATTTCCTTAATATATTTACTTCACTTACAGATTTGTTTCACTGAATCTCTTTAGAAGTATTAAGTACATTTATAAATAAAATGGTCTGTGTTAGCTTTATTTGTTTCCAATAGGTAGCTTAGTCAGGTTTTATCTACCCTAGCAGGCAGAATTGTCCAAGAATTAGTTTCCATTTATCAAACACTGCCAGTCACAAAGTATGGTGACAAGAGGCCACCTGCCATCCCCACCTGCCACCTAGTTTTGTAAATACAGCTTTATGGACAATATCATACCCAACTGTATCTATATTACCTATGACTGCTTTTGTGTTTGAATATTAATCTGAGATACTGCAACTGGAACCATACAATCCAAAAGGAAAAAAAAAAAAATCAAATACTTACTACCTGGCTATTTGCAGAAGAAATTTGCCAACTCTTGAATTAAAAAAGACAATCATATCAAATCTCAAATTGTAGTGTTTTAACTAATTACATAATTAGTTATGTAATTGTTAAGTCACATTCTCCTAACAGGATAAACCTAAAATAGCAAATCTAAGGCACTGGCCCATGTTGATTATTTTTTCAGTATGATAAAAAAACATCTCAGACAAGAGCCGGACAGATAGCTCAGCATATTAAAGCAGGAGCAGGGGCAGAGGACGGTGGGCAATTGAGACTGGGCGTGGTGGTGTGTGCCTGTAATCCCAGCTCTTGGGAGGCTGTGGACAGGCAAATCACTGTGAGTTCAACCTAGTAGTGCGACCCTGAACACCCTGTCGACCCTTTCCTAAAATACAAAAAAAAAAAAAAAAAGAGTAAAAAATTCTCAAGGTGTTGCCAAGTTACAGATCAGTGTCCTCGACCCCTAGAAAGCCAGATCCTGCCTCTATCACTTCTGCTGCCCTAAGTTCTCCTCCGGATCCTCATTGGCACCACTGCTTCTTTCCCACGTTTCTGTCCAGCAATGGCGCCGCCCCCGCAGGGGGCTGCCCGGTCCCTGCAGCCCAACGCGCTCCCGGTGCTGCTGCGCTGCGGCAGGTCCTTCTGCCTCCTTCCACAGGCTGCCCTGGTTGTCCGCCTCTTTCATTGCCGCACCGCACAGCTTGGACTGGTGCCTGGGATGAAAGGAGCAGGTGCGCCGGGCACACGCCACCAGCGAGTGAACCAGAGAACAAATAAATGAGCGAGTTGGTGATTTGTCTCTAGGTTCTAGAACAATGGTCCAACATTCATTACAAGGATAATTTCTCAGATAAAAAAAAAAGGAAACAACACAAAGGCTATCCTGCATCATCCATCTGAATTTCAGATCTGTTTGAGCCATGCCTCATTAAAGGCCCTGCAATTTAAGAAGCGTCCACGTGGGTAATGCAATTGTCTGCTTACCTGGACAGGCGTTGGGCAGGGGAGTCTGTCTTTCAGACAGCTGTCACAGCCCAGGTGGCTCCCGTGATAATGATCGGCCACACCTGCTTGTTCAGTTGGCCTTTGCCCACGGATAAAGAGCTTTGAAATGATAATGAGAATGAGGCTGGTAAAGATAGCCAGGGGACATTCAGGGAAAAGCGTTGCAACTTGAATGATAAGCAGCACCAATTAAAACCCCGCCAGGCCCTGCCACAGAACCGTTAATAAGACAGACAAGTGGGAGATGTGGACAACGAAATGTATGTCTACCATTTCAGAGCGCGTCAGCATTTGCTGGAGGGCAAAATGAGAATTTTGGAAATTCAAGCAAGAGCCCGTAGCCTAGCTGAGACCATGCTAAAAATAGCTTTAAAAAATCAATAACCTGGAAATTAAGTATTGGCTTAGAAGCTCAGCAGCCATGTGAGTGTGTTCTCTGAAAAGAATAGAATCTCGAATTTTAGGAGTGGTGGAATCTGAAACTCTTGGCTCTACTTCGCATTGCTAATTTCCATTATAGGCATCTTCAGGGAAGGAATAACCAGCTGAACCTGACAATCACATGGACAAGATGATGCTTCTGAGATGGCAGGCGATGTTAATTGAGCATGATTTGAGGGTGGATAGGCCGGCAGCTACCCACCAAGGACGATGCCCAGGCACTGCTGAGTGGATGAGCAAACCTGGCCCAGTTATTTGAAGGGTACCTGGACAAAGATGGGCACCAACCAGTGCCTGAGTCCATGAGAGTGATTGCAGCTACTCACCCCAAAAAATACAATACTTCACCCAAACACTTGGGCAATAACACTGTGTCACTGAGTCTGTGGCATCTCAGGAAAGAACCTAAACATTCCAAAAATGGTGTGGGCACGGGGCAGGTGCAATCCTGTGGTTGGCTGGAGCACCAGTGGAAGGCAATTATGTAAGAATTTTGTTTTATTAACAAAAGAAAGACAGAAAGCCGGGCAACACAGCTCAGTGGAATAAGCGCCTGCTTAGGCAAGCTGAGGCCAGTGCAGGGACCGTGGTTCCATCCCTGGTACCACATGCCATGCCAGCCCAGCCCTCAGGTGGGCTGAGCCAGCCACAGAGTCTGGGCATAGTGGCACGCACCTGTAATCTCAGTGTTGGAGAGGCTCAAAAGAGGAGGATCACTATGAGTCTAAGCTGTATAGTAAGACCCTATAAGAACCAAATACATGGAGAAGAGACTGAGAGACAGAGAGAGGAAGACAGAGAGAGGAGAGAAAGAGGGAGACAGAACACCAGTATGACATGCCTTGCACCTCTTTCCAGCAGGCCTATTGCTGAACTTCTCTTATCATGAAAGTCTTCACTGATATATGGAAAATTCCTAGCTAGGGTCAAGAGTCTCTGTATGCCACAGGCAAGAATTTCCCTAAAGGAGGAAAGTTGATGAGTCTGTTTTGCTTATTTTGTCTATGAAATTCCCTGAACTTAAATGCGGACCCAAAACACAGATCCTTGGGTGGCGGAAGAGAAGGCCAATGATCTGCAGATCACATGGATCATTTGGAGTGAGAGCTAGAGGCTGAGCTGGCCGAGCCGAGAGCCATCGAGCGTGCAAAGGAATGAGGAGCTGATGGCCCATGTCCCTCAAACACCTACCTAGAAGGACTTCCCTGCACACATGCAAGCCACAAAGCTCCAAAATAGTGATTTCCTTGGAAATGGGCTGCCACAGAGGCCCATACGTTAAGAAGCACTGGGGTGTTAAGTTGAATTCCTTTTCTCTAAATTCACATTCCTTGGCTCTGACTGCAACCACAAGAAATAAGAGAAGGCCTCATTTTCCTCTGAGAATTTAGAGCTCTGCATGGCCAGGCCCCTCAGCTCCTGGGTCTCATGACATTTTGCTTGCCTTGCTACCCAGTCGGCTCCACGCTGCCCTGCAGAGGACACTGCGTTGCCTTCCCCCTCCACCCCCAGTTCAGGTACCCAGACCCCGGCACCTCAGAGACTCCCGTTTGAAGCAGGGAACATGAGCAAGAGGTATGTCCTGCCATTTAGCACATACAGGCCAATAATTTTGAAAGTTCACTCACTGGAAAAAACAGAAGCAAAAAATTATAGTAGGTTGTTTGAAGAACCTAAATACCGCAGCCTTCTCAGAGTTGTGGATGCTCTGTGAATGGCAGAGTTTCAAACACAACATCTGCCATCTGCTCCTTTACTGAGCCTTTGAAATTAGATTCTTGTTCCCCCTAGTAATGCCAGCTCCTGTCCAGACAGACAGGACAAGGTGGAGGACAGTGAATAAATAGTCTGCCTAGGGAATGCCCACAAGCGCAATTCTGGGTGTCAAGCCAAGAAGATAAGTCATTCTAATCAAGGGCTGGGTTTCCCGGCAAGGTCAGCCAGCAGTGTTCCAGAGCTGCCTTCCTTCATCCACGATTCCCAAAGCCACGCTAAGATCAGCACAAAAAAGCATCACCAAACGAGTTCCATCCTAACTTAGCTCCTAGAGGTGGGAGGACAAGAGTGGTTATGGGTCACTGGGGTTTTTGTAATATGTGCAGCCAGACTAGTACCCTGCTCCACATAATCAGAGGACCTAGGACAAAAGTACTGTTCACATCCACGTAGCTGTACAACAGCCCACCCCACCGCGAGGTTCATCACTTCCGCATGCGTCTAGGAATCCCATCTTCAATGCTGGTCATGCGCGTGGTTCTGTTTAGGTTGCAGATTGATTTTCATGGGAAGCGATACAACTACTGCACCAGTGTCACCCATGTTAATAAGCAGAATTCATGAAACTCAAATCACACAGCCCTCGGTGGTATATAACAGTCGCATGAAAGAAAACAGGCATCAGCAAGTATGTGGTAAGGTAGGTCACTTGAAGAAAAATGATACGCAGTGCGGCAAATCCCACGAGCTGGGCGGCATTAGCAAGTACAAGTCTGACCGACTTTGCATGAATCAACAGAGACAAATGTACGCTGCTTCCATCTGGAACCTTACGGTTCTGCAGAAACCTTTCCGTTCGCTTTGCTTTGCATACTGAACAGAAATTCTGACCGTTTTCAGTTCAGCCCCTATCACCGCTGATTCTGGCCTGGAGGAGTCCTTCCTGCCGCACGGCAACACCACCACGTCCTCCAGCCCTGTGTCTTGCCTACGCGGGCCTCTTGGCTCTTGCCTTGTGCTCAGCTGGGTGTTCCAAGACCTTAGTTTGATGTTGCTTTCTCCGAATTCAAAGCAGGCTGCTTATTTCATCTTCAAAGCACCCTTCCTGGTCTCACAAAAAAAAATATGTTGCACCCAGGAGCCCAGCTGGTTACTCTGCTAGGTGACGTTCTTCAGAGAAGTCACACCGTCACACCCCTGCTTACCCCACAGACGCACTGCTCCTGTTGGGGTGGGGATGTGGACCCTGCTCAATGCACAGGACGTGAATGATAGGGGCTTGGGGAAGATGGGGTAAGACGTGCTGTCATTCCGTGTCTTCATTACCCCAGAGAAGCTATCCGGATGCAAATGGCTCCACGCCTCTCTGAGACTCACAAGTCTGTCTTGTACACACGTGTGTGGCTTTCTGTTCCCACGGCCTCTGCAGAAAAACCTATCTTCAGGGGGGCTAATGATAAAAAACCTCGATCTCGGTCTAAGCAAGTCTTCTGAAGACCCAGCAGACGTCGAGGTCCTCAGAAATTAAACGGCTCACCCGTGTGGATGCTTTACTTTATGCACACAGGAATTGTCCAAAATGCACACTAGGTAGTGTGCCCGCTACCTAGTTCAGCTGAAGTGAAAGCGACTGGGATTTGTGGAGCCAGCTAGCTTCTCGTTCACTTTGTTTTACCTTCCTACAATCTTGAAACAAATGGAAAAATTTAAACAACCAAAACTACTCTTTAACTGTTATTGCTGTAGGCTGATAAATTAGATAGAAATATTATAGGCAGTCAGACAGGGCCCAGTGACTTTGCAACTTTGAAAGAAAAAAACACACCCCACTCTTTGTCTTTGCCAGACAAAGAGTAAGACAAAAGAGTAAACAGATGCAGCCACATGCTTTCCTAGGGGCGGGCTTCAGGATCGATATTCTAAATGGGTATCAATCACCTTGAAAGCCCAAATGGGTCACTAACCCAACCCCCAGCAGGAAGAGACCTAGTCCCATATCCATGCCCACTTGCTATGGGACTTGCTTCCTCATTTGGTCCTGGATTTAATCAACTTTACCTCAGCAGTGGTGCTTGTAATCCCATTGGTTGACCATAGCTTTGTCCCACCTCGTGCCCACCTAAGTGAGTTTCTATGTTCTCCACCTTAGACCTGCCTCACCACAACATTTTACTCTATAAAAGTCCCTGGAAGAGACAGCTTCTCTGGGTCAACCTGCTCAGGTCTCCCCTTCTGTTCCTCTCTCAGACAGAAGCTTTCTTTTCCTCAATAAATATATTCTGCTCTTAACCTCCACTTGTTTCCAAAAGTCATTCTTCGGTTTTAGAAAACACAAACTCATTCCACGTACCTTTCAGATTGGGAGCTTCATTCTGTTGTATCATTATAGAGTGTCGAATTCACAAGGCGATGTCTAAAATAAGGTGGACTTTAATTTGCAAGATCAACCATCAAGAAAAGGAACCAACAGAACCCCTGAAAACTGAATCGTGTTTCCCCTTTGTTCTTCACCAAGCAGACATCAGCAATAGAAGTAAAACTAAATGGACAGCCCTGTGCCTGAGGAGTTTCCAGGATTCCACTCCCCCAAAGAATGGACTTGATCTTTGAGTCTGCTGGACTCCAGTGTCTCCCAGGCAGCGTGGTGTGGCCCCGCTGGTCAGCTCTCCCCTCTTTTCTTTCCTTAAATCTTAAATGAGTGCCTGCTTCCAATGCCCGGTGTTGGGAAACCTGGCCCTGTGAGGAAGAAGGTGACACCTCTCCCTTCTGTCTTGGGTGGGAATCAGCTGAACAAAGATCTCTGCACCAGCTGTTCTCCTGCCAAGCCCAGAAAGCCACCCCACCGCAGCTCCCCCCCTGCCTTTGACATTTATGTTTGGTTTATAGATAAGTATTCCACCTTTTTATGAATTTCAATTTCTGAATAATTTGAGACTTGCAGAGACCTCACAAGGGTAGTACAGAGAGTTTCCTTTGAGAAATGTTTTGGAACTAGGCAGAGGGGATGCTCATATATCGTCCTGAGTACATTCCATGACAGGGCGTCATATATTTTAAAAAGAAATGCATTCGGCTGGGGAGATAGCTCAGCAAGTGCAAGGATCCAGGTTTGATCCCCAGAACCAGATGCTGTGCTGGCTCCAGGTGCCAAGCCAGCCACCAAAACTGGGTGTGATGGTGCATGCCTATAATGCCAGTACTCAGGAGGCTGAGACAGGAGGATCATTATGAGTCTGAGCTGTGTAGGGAGAACCTATGCTAAATAAATAAATAAATAAATAAATAAATAAATAGTTCTTTAAAAATTAAAAAAATAATTTTTTTCACTTACTTTATTAACTCCCTTGTTAAAATTGTATCATTAAAATGGATTTCCAGTTGTCGATCCATTGCCTACCACAGATCAGGCCATACTCCTTATTTGATAAGTTGCCGCTCATATTTGTTCCTCTGTTCTTTGTTCTTCAGTGGCACTTCATGTCGCATCCAGGATGCAGATGCATAAGATTAGTGGGAAAGACCTTCCCCTCCTCTGTAATACTAAGCGGGACGGTGCACGCTGCCCCTGCCTCTTGGTTCCTCCAAGGCATGTGGAAGTCAAACATTTGTGGTTTATATACCTTCTTCCTTACCCAATGATCTATTGTCCCTCAGCCTGAGTCAACTCTGAACACTTACATTTTCCCAGAAAAAAAAAAAAATTTCTGGAAGATTTTCACACTGAAAAGATTTGAGACTGCCTCCTTAGTATCATTGACCACGAACCCTGGGTTCCTGATTGACAGACACCAGAAAGAGAGGAAGCACTAATTTTGGAGCTCAATGCAGCAAAGGAGCAGAGCCAGGCTGATGGACTCAGGCCAGTGAATGGGCCAGGAGCTGTTGCGGGGTAGACAATGAAAACTAGATGGAGCCATCAACATGACTGAGATGGCAGGCACGGTCTGTGTGTCTAGTGACGAGTTCTATCAGAACACACCACACGGTTCTCTTTTGTAGCACCATGCAACAACTGATTTTTTTTTTTTTTTTTGGTCTTTTTGAGACAGGGTCTCCCTAGGCAGTTCAGACTGGCCTTGAGCTCAGCTGATCTCAAACTCACAATGATCCTCCTGCCTCAGCCTCCCAAGTGCTGGGATTACAGGTGTGTGACACCACGCCTGGTTCACAACAACTAATTTTTAAGTTCCATCCTGGTAACAGAAAAATTGTTAGTCAGCCTTTAAAGGTTAGCCATAAACTGTTCCTTATTATTTTGTGTCTGTTTCACTGTTTTGTTCACTTAACTCCATTGGAGATATGTATATATATATATATATATATATATATATATATATATATATATGTATCTTATATATGTAGTACAGGGTCTACAGGGTCTCACTGGATCGATTGGACTCGTAGCGATTCTCCTGTCTTCAGCCTCCCAGACGTTGGGATTACAGGCACAGGCCACCAGGCCCAGTCTCAATTGCTGTCTCATCATGCCCCCGGGTCTGGCTGGCTGGGGATTGAACCCCAGCAATTGAACCCTAGCCATTGTAGTTTGCCTAAGCAGATACACTAACATAATATGAACCCCATTACTTTAAGTTTGAAGAATAATCCATGAATTTATTTAGTACCAAACCAAATAGATCCTTGAATTCCTTTGCTTTTAGAAAAAAGCTAATGCTTTACAGAAACGTTATTTTGATTGCCATATTCCTTCATACCGTCTGCTGTCTCTAGAACTGAAAAAGAAAATGAACTACTTGTTTCTAACATCAGAAAATCTAGGCATTCATAAATTAGTTAATGTGCTTTGTTCTTATGGTTAGAGAAACGTGCACCGCTGTGAGTGCATGCGTAGACACTCGCAGACACACACACACACACACACACAC
>PVKN010022222.1:0-15241 GCA_004027915.1 Capromys pilorides
GCTGGGGAGATAGCTCCAAGGCACAAGTGCCTGCCTGGAAAGTGCAAGGTCATGAGTTTAAACCAGGTCCGGAAAAAAAGAAAAAACACAGTAATGCATCCAAGTATTTTTTTCTTAAGAAAAAATAAATTTCAAAATAGGAAATAGAAGGGTAGCAATGGTTGTTACACTGTATATTACCTTTACTCAGATCTAAAGATATCAGCATTTAATTGTCCAAATATTAACACAAACCTTTCTTTTCAATGAACCTTGAGAAATCAGTACTACTTTTTTGCCTTTGTTCTTTTCTCCATTCCCTAACCCCATTTTGCTTTCCTTTTTAAGTTTCTTCCCATTTTACAGTATCTATTGTACTTTTTAAAAATATATATATATTATGGCCAGCTCAGCCCGCAGTGCTGGGGATCAAACCAGGGTCCCTGCAGTTGCCTAAGCTTTCCTAAGCAGGCGCTTTAGACCGCTGAGCCATCTCACTGGCCCCTCTATTGTACATTTTAGATCTTATTTATTCTCTGAGCTTCTCACACTAGGGACACAACATGAAGCTTACACATGGGCATCTGCTTGACTTCACTGATGACTATGGTCTTGAGTTGCATCCATTTACTTATAAGTCTCCATTTTATCTTTGTGGCTGATCACTGTATAAAAATACATCTCTTTCATCCATTCCTCAATAATGGCCATTTAGTTTGTTTCCAAGATCTAATTATTACAAATTGAGCTGCTATAAACAAGGGTGCACATGTATCACTATGGTACAATATTTTTAATTCTTTGGGGAAGATATCCAGAAGGGGAACAGCTAGGTAAAGTGGGACCCCCCAATCCCTGTTTTGTGAGGAATCTTCACGCTGCTTTCCACAGCGGTTGCACCACTCCACATTCCCAACAGTGGAAAATGGTTCCTTTTCTCCCATAATCCCACCTGCATTCGTTATTGATTTCTTGATGAAATCAAGCCTTTTTATCTGGAGTAAGATGGAATCTCAGTGTTGTTTTAATTTGCACCTCTCCAAGGATCAGTGACGTTTAAACAATTTTTCATGTATTTATTTGCTGTTTGTATATTTTCACCTAAGAACTATTTATTGACTTCAGATGACCATTTTTGGATTGGGTGTTCACATTTAGTCTGACTTGAGTTTTTTATACATTTCTAACAATAATTCTTTGTCTAAAGAATAATTAGGTTTTCTCAAGTCCTCTTTTATAAACTACAGACTTGAGGCTGAGGATTTAGTTTAGCACAGTGCCTGCCTGGCAAGTGCAAGGTCGTAAATTTAAACCCCAGTCCCGCCAAAAAATAAAAATTAAAAAAAAGGCAGAATAAGCCAGGCGTGGTGGCGCACACCTGTAATCCCAGCACTTGGGAGGCTGAGGCAAGAGCATCAGTGTGAGTTTGAGAGGAGCCTGGGCTACAAAAGTGAGCTCAAGGCCAGCCTGAACTGCACAGTGAGATCCTGTCTCAAAAAGACAAAAATAAATGAATAAGTAAATAAATAAATAAAAACAGAATAATAAAGGAATAGGGCCAACAAGATGGCTCAGTGGTCTAAATGCTTGACTAGGGAAGTTTAAGCCACTGCAAGGACCAAGGTTCGATTCCTGGCACATGCTGCGCCAGCCCCACCCCACAGGGCAGGCTGAGCTGGCCATAAAAAATAAAATAAAATAAAAATAAAATGCTAAGGATAAAGAGGAAACACGTAAAATGTTTCAGAAATAAGGCTTTAAAAAAGACATTTCCATTTTTAGAACAAACCCAATTGTGGCCTGAAAATGAATTTATAAATTTTGTTTTATACTTCATAATCATGTAATATGCTGGTCAAAATATAAAGAAAAAAGTAGTTCTTTTCTGGTTTAGCAAATACACATTTTGTAGCAATATGAAATTTCTCTACAAGTTCACATAGTTTTATACAATGAAACACTATAAAAGAAGTAGTGCAGTAACATGTATCGTCATAAAATTAAAGTATACTATTTCTTTTTTTTTAAAAGTTTATTTTCTTCAACCACATTACATATGTTTGTGTTATGGCCGGCTCAGCATTCCCTGGGGTTTGGGGGGCGGCACAGCATGTGGGACGTGGGATCGAGCCGCGGTCCCTGCGCGGTGGCCAAAACTTCCCGACGCACGCGCTTTACACTGCTAAGCCATCTCACCAGCCCTTTATTTCCTCTTTAGCCAGAAAAATAAACATGATACATAACCTCAGATTATTGATCTATAGTCATCGAAAAAGGACAGTGTTTTGAAACACATCTGTATCTACACAGGAAAAACTCATACTTCCAAAATTTGTGTGTTGAGCCAAGGAGACAGCTCAAATGCATAAGTGCCTGCCTGGCAAGCATAAGGTCAACCAGAATTCTGACACTGCCAAAAAAAAAAAAAAAAAAACACGAACTTGTGTGTTTGCAATGCTGGAATTGTACATAGGCTATCTTGCATACTAATTATTCTACCACTGAGGTGTACCTCCAAGCCTTACAAGTCCTTTGTTAGGGGCTTGCCAGGCAGCTCAGCAAGTTAAAGCACATGATTTGGCAAAGCCTCTCAGGCACCTAGGACCTCTGTTTGATCCCCAAGCCTACATGGGCCATGAGACCTGCCCTTAACGGCAGCCTCAGCCAGCCAAACAAACTCTTTTTGGAGACAGGCAGTGACATACTCCTGTAATACCAGCACTCTGGGGAGGGCTGAGGTAGTAGGATCCAGTCTGAGCCCAACCCAGGCAACTTAGCAAAATCTTATCTCAAAATAAAAAATAATAATTAAAAAAAAAAAAAAAGGATTGGGGCCCAGTGCAGAGGAACATGTCTATAATCCCAGCACTTGGCAAGCTGAGGCAGCAGGATTGCTGAGTTCCAGACCAGTCTCAGCTTCAAAGTTAGCTGAGGGCCAGCCTGAACTACATAGTGAGATTCATCTCAAAAACGGAAAAAAAAAAAAAAAAGTACTGGGGACAAAGGCTTTAGATTCAAACCAAAGCTGTCACACAACAGTCCTACAAGGTTTATGATGAGGATTGGGAGTGTCTCAAAGGCAGCACCAGATGGAACACATCTCACCGATGCAGCATGTCCGGGGCCTGATTCAGCAGGGTGTAATACTGTCTCACAAATTCCCGCCCGACCAGCAGGGGACTCGGCTTCTCCATAACCATTGCTTTGGTCAATTCAACCTGAAAAAAAGATTTAAAAATCAAGTTATGTCCAACCTGAAAATTCTTATGTGATATAGTCCAACATTTTTGTAGTTTTTTGATAGTGCTAAAGATTTGAACACAGAGCTTTCATGATGAGCTATATTCCTAGCCCTTTATAATTTTTATTTTTATTTTATATATTTTTTCCAGGGCTGGTGTTCAAATTCACGACCTTGCACTTGCCAGTCAGGCACTTGTGCCACGGAGCTATCTCCCTGGCCCCTTATTTTTATTCTGAGGCAGGGTCTCCACAAATTGTCCACCTATGTGATTCCCTGCCTCAGTATCCCAGAGTGCTGTCATCAGAGGTATACACCACCATGCCTGATTCTATTTGGTTGAATAGGACAAGCAAAATGAATCTTGGATCATTTGAGAACAAGCAACTACAAGAAACTTAACCTAGTTCATGTATAATTATTTTCTTTGAAGTGGGTCATACTACATTGCTCAGACAGCCCTCCTGTCTCAGCTCTCCAAACAGATAGAGTTACACACCTAGCACATTTGTCTTATAATTTTCCATATCCACTCCATCTACTGTTTCACCAAAACCTCAGTCAATTCAGGGCCTGTTTTTTATCAAGCACAGAACCCACAACAATATGGTGCAAATTCCCTGTCACACTAGAAGTGTTTGCCTGCAAGCATGGCAGTAACAGCAGCAGTAAGAACATTTGATCTAAAAGTAATATATAGGGGGCTGGGGCAATAGCTCCATGGCACAAGTGCCTCCCTGCCAACTACAAGGTCTTAAGTTCAAACCCTGGTCCCGCAGAATGAATGAATGAATGAATGAATCAAATGAAACGAAACATACAAAGTAGGCTAAACTGAAACAGACCAGCCTAGGCTCTTGCTGTTTGTTTTTTTTTAAATGTATTTCATACAGGGTCTCACTATACATCTCAGACTCAGTGATCCTCCCGTTTTGAGCTTCCCCAGCGCTGGGATTACAAACCTGTGCCACCATGCCCACTTTTTCACTGGCTCAGCGCACCCCAGGGGTGGGACTGGAATAGCATGAGGGACAGAGGATGGAATTCTGGTCCCTGCACTTGCCAAAGCAGCTCAGTCCACTGAGCTATGTCGCTGGCCCTATCCAACCCAGTTTCTTGCTCTAAAATATAATTTCAGGTTTCTTTCCTGGCTCCTTCAATAGCCTTAGAGATTCTCTTAATTATCTGTAATTTATTATTTCCATGTTCTGATATTTTCTCTTTTTCTTTTTTTTTCTGCAGAACCAGGGATCGAACTCAGGACCTTGCACTTGGCAGGCAGTTGATATTTTCCATTACCTTATATCAAATTCCACATATTGTGGGCCAGGGAGATAGCTCAGGAGCACAAGTGCCTGCCTGGCAAGTCCAAGGTCCTGAGATCAATCCCCAGCTCTGCAAAAAAAAAAAAAAAAAAAAAGCCACATTTTCTATGTCAGAGTTCTCATTCTCATATAAATGTCCCTTTCTAATAAAGGACTAAGACTGATGCATAGCTCAGGAGAATGCTTGCCTAATGTAACGTGATCAACACTTTGGGTTCCGTCCAACATTACCTGGGGCAGCCAGGTGTGGTGGTACACACCTATAATTCCAGAAAGGGGGGGGGGGGCACGGACGGGGACTGAGGCAGGGGGATCACCATGAATTTGAGGCCAGCCTGGGCTCCCCATTGAGTTCAAAGCCAGCCTGAACTGTGTGAGACCCTGTCTCCAACACACATTAAAAATTTTTTTTTAAATTTAAAAGCTAATATACATATTGAAAAAATGCAAGGTGTTTTAACAAGTTTTGTTTTTTTCCTAAATGGCAAAGGGAGATGTTCCTCCTGTTACCTAGTCTGGCCTCTAACTCATAGCCATCCTACTTCATTAGCCTCTCCAGTGATGGAATTACAGGCTCACACCACCAAATCTGGCTCAAAATGTTTCTTTTTTAACACAGCATTTCTTCAGAGCACACAGGCAGACTGTATGTTACTCAACTTTTTAGGAGCACCTAGAAGGTAATACCTGACACATAATGGGCACCAAAAATGCTTAAATTCAGCTTTCTTAAACAAAAAAGGTGGCTAGAATTCTACACAAATGCATTTCTGCCTAGTAAGACTGAATTCTGTGCCTGGTATCATAGTGCACACTTATGATCCCAGCACTTGGGAGGCGGAGGCAGGAGGATCAGCGTGAGTTGAGACCCGCCTGGGCTACAAAAGTGAGCTCAAGGTCAGTCTGAACTTTGTCTCAAAAAGACAAAAAATAAAAAATAAATAAAAATGGGGAGGGGACTACAAGGAAACTGACGGGTTAAGAAATTGCTAACTGAAGCTGGACGCGGTGGCACATATGTAACACTAATTTGAGAAGACCAAGGAGGGTCTCAAATGCTAGCCCAGCCTGGACAACTTAGTGACTTAGTGAGGCCCTGTCTCAAAACATTGAGCCATCTCTGTGATGGCCCTGGGTTCATTAAATCCCCAGTACAATCCATTTAAAAATATATATTTATTACTTGGGCAATGGTTACATGAATACATACAATTAAGAACTCTGAAAACTGAATTCTAGAATTTTATATCTTTATGTATATCATGCCTAAAAACCTCTAAAGTACTTACACATTTAAAAAAAAAAAAAAGTTCCCAATGTATAAGAATGATGAGGACCGGAGAGATGATTCAGTGGTCTAAAGCGCCTGCTTAAGGAAAGCTCAAGCAACTGCAGGGACTGCGGTTTGATCCCCAGCACCACATGCTGCGCCAGCCCCACCACCAAGGAAGGCTGAGCCAGCCGCAAAATAAAGAAACAAAACAAAACAAGCAAACAAGTTAAATAAATAAATAAGTAAATAAATAGAATGATGAGGAGCTGGGGATATAGCTCCATGGTGCAAGTGCCTGACTGGCAAGTGCAAGGTCATGAGTTTGAACCCGGTCCTGCATTTAAAAAAAAAAAGAATGAGGGGCCAGAAAGATAACTCAGTGGAATAAGTGCTTGCCTGACAAGTGCATGGGCCCGAGTTCAATCCCTGGTTCTGCAGGAAAAAAAAAAAAAAAAAAAAAGACAGATGAGAGGTCCACGTGGTGTGCTTTGTTTGGTGTTGCACAGGAAGCCAGGGCCTTGCACCTCTGTGCTCTCCCAGTGACCTACAATGCAGCAGAATTAGGAACTAAATGACCCTGAAGAACAGTGACTATGTACAGAACAATCACAAAGCCTATCACACCAAAAACTTTGTGTAATTTTTAGCTTAATCAGTCTCAGTAAAATGAAAACACACAAAATTTTTTCAAGTCTTTTATTATTTTATTCTATTTTATGTACAGTCATAAAAGGTCACAATTCTCTGTAACTCTTTAAAAGCAGAGGGAGGGTGGGAGAGATAGCTCAGTGGCATAATAAGCACCTGCAAGACAAGAGCAAGATCTTGAGTTCAATCCCAGGTACAAAAAAAAAAAGTAGAGGGCACTAGGAAGGACAGACCAATACCAAGATGAAGTCCCACAGTGAGGACACACACAAAGGGCAGGGAAGGGCAGAGCAGCATTTCTGAGGATTAACAAGCAGATACCAACCCATCCACATTTAACTCTCAATAGTTTTAGGATCCTCTTGGAGATGTTCGCAGCCCAGTTGAAGAATGCCCAAAATTTTTGCAATTGAGCTTCAAAAGACTAGAATCCACATAAATAATCTCTATCAATTCTTTTGAAACAGGGATTGAACTCAGGCCCTTGCACTTGCCAGGCAAGTGCTTATTCTGAGCTCTCTCTCCAGCCCCTAATCTCTATCAATTCTAATTAAAGTCTATTTTATAAATCTTTTGATCTAAACAAAACACAAATATTTCACATAATTTCTAAAAACTCCCCCTTATTCATTTCTCAATTCTATCTAATCTCAAATAATGAAAGTAAACTTGTCACAGAAAGGACAGCTGCTAGTTCACTGTAACAAACTTTTTACATATATTACACCTATCAAGGCAAACACAAGCACCCAAAATTGAAAGTTACAAGATTCTTTCTCATTTATCTTGTATTTCCTCCTCCCCTAGGTACCACCACCCTTCAAAGAGCAGGCAGAAACAGCTTACACCACAAGCTGTTCCCACCACAGCTGGGCATGGTGGGACACACACATAGTCCCAGAATTGAGGAGGCTGACACAGAAAGACCATCTTACGTTCAAGGCCAGCGTGGGCAACCCAGTGAGTTCAAGGCCAGTCTGAACACCATAGTGAGACTTTATCTCAAAAATATAAAGAATCAAAGGAAAAATAGAAATGTTAGCCTCTTTATATAAGACTACTAACAACACTGCATGGAAAAGAAGATATAGTGTAAATTCTGGTTCGCTCTCCATGGAAACCTCTTCCCTCAACGAATGACACACGCTGTTGTAAGATTTGAAACTGGCTATATTAGTAATTACACTAGAGTAACTGGAAACACGATTGTTCTTTACAAACCAACGTACTATACTGTCACCCCATTTGTGGTTACCAAGAAGAAGTTAAGGACTACAGTTCAAAACAATGTCAAAATAAAAACAATGGGCACCAGGCATGGTGCTGCACACCTGTAATCTCAGCACTTGGGAGGCTGAGGCAAGATCAGTGCAAGTCCAAGACCAGCCTGGGCTACAAAAGCTTAAGGTCAGCCTGAACTGCAGAGAGACCCTATCTCAAAAAGACAAAAAATAAAAGGAATGGATGGGGGATTTCAGATTATCTCAGTGGTTTCGGATTACCTCAGTGGTTTAAGCACTTGCACGGGCAATCCCAGTAAGGCACTGCGGATGGCACTGCTGATGGCCACTCGATCGCCATACCCACCCTTAAGGCAGCCTGAGCCAGTCCCCTACCCCAAAAATACCTTCTCAATTTTTGGGCTGGGGAGATAGCTAAGCGGTGTAAGTGCTTGCTTGGCAAGCACAAGGACCTGGGTTCAATACCCAATACTACAGGCTGTGCCAGCCCCAGGACACCTGCAATCCCAGCGCTGGGGAGGCTGAGACAGGACAATCACCAGGAGTCTGAGCTACATAGTGAGGCCCTGTACAAAAAAAGAAGAATGAATGGCACGAGCCCCAAATCCCAAGCTGGGGAAGCTGAGGGAAGAGGATAAAGGGCAAGTCCAAAGCCATCCTGCACAGGGGCTTGCCACATAGCTTCAGCTGGTTAAAACACGTGATTCAGCAAAGTCTCTCAGGTGCAGGGGACCACAGTTCAATTTCCACCCCCATATGGAGCATGAGACCTGACATTAACGCAGCATCAGCCAGAAAAAAAAAAACTGTACAAATAAGAAAACAAAGCCATCCTGCATAACTTAGTGAGGCCTTGCCTCAAAATTAAGCAAAAACGGTTGGAAATGCAGCTCAGCTTTCCCTGAGTCTAGTACCCAATATGCAAAAAAAAAAAAAAAAAAGTTGGTCACCAAGTAAGTAACTCAACTGTTCTTAGTAAGATATACAAAACAATACTAAAGTTACATATATGTGTGTATACGTACACATATACACACACACACAATACACATACACACAAATATAGACATTAGTGAGTCTGACATAAAAATAGACATGCAAGGCCAGGGAGATAGCTCAGTGGAGTTAAATGCTGCCTGTCAAACGCAAGGTCCTGAATTCAACCCCTGGTACCACCAAGAAAAAAAAAAAAAAAAAAAAAAAAAGGCAAACAAAGTGTTCTGCAACCTACCCACCTGGGTATAGTAGCACTTATTTACCTATAATCTTCAGCCAGCACTTGCCAGCCTGGGCTACATAATGAGCTTTAAAAATAAAAGCTGCAACATACACTAATCCTAGTTGCTCAGTAACTTAACTTCTGACGGTTTTTAAAAGTATTTTTTGTTGACTTTTTTGTGTGTTTTTGCCTGAGTCAAGGTCTCGCTGATCTTGCATTCATGGCAATCCCCCAGCCTCAGCATTCCAAGAGCTGGGATTCCAGGCATGTGCCATTACACCTGGCTCTGCAGGTTTCTAAGTCTCCTGTACTTTTTCAAATATTTCAAAATTCATCTTGACCAAACTGTCAGATATTCCTGCGTATGAATGCTCAGCTAGAACCCTTGGCCTCTCTCTCCATTTATCTCTATTATGCACGTTGAACTAAAAGTCAGAGGCTGCTGTTTCCTGAGGTCTCAGCTCCTCTACAAACTGTCTTTTAACACAGGTGTCACATACACATCATAGGCGACAAACTAAACACTAACTCCAGCACACTGGAGACTGAGGCAGGAGAGCTGATAAATTTAAGCCCAGCCCAAAGAACTTAGTGAGATCCTGTGTCAGTTTTTTTTAAATGCTCGTGATATAGCTTCAGTGTGAGAACCCTGGATCAACTTCCAGATATGAAAAAGAGGGAAGGGGGACCTAGGAAAAAATTCACAGTAACAGAAATATGGATCTTAAGGGTGTAAGAAGAAGACAACTGACAGAAAACAGAATAGCCAGGCATGGCTATAGGCATGGTTATAGGCACCCCTATAACCCTAGCACTCCAGTGGCTGAGGCAGGAGAACTGTCACAACAATTCAAGACCAGGTGGGCTAAAAAGTGAGTTCAACGCCAGCCTGAACCGTGTAGTGACACCTGTCTCAATAAAAAGACAAAAAAGGAAAATTAGTCTGACAAAAAAATTTGGAGTGAACCCCTTCATTACCTTCTTTGTATGCTTGTTTCATGCGAATACACATGCCAATACCAGACTATACGCTTTATACGTGCAGCTTATTTTTATTTTTTATTTTATTTTTTTTTTAATTTTTATTTATTTATTTGTTTGCTTGTTGTGTTTTTTTGTTTCATTTTATTTATTTTGTGGCTGGCTCAGCCTGCCCTGGTGGTGGGGGCTGGCGCAGCATGTGGTGCCGGGGATCGAACCGCAGTCCCTGCAGTTGCCTGAGTTTTCCTAAGCAGGCACTTTAGACCACTGAACCATCTCGCCGGCCCTTTTTTTATTTTTTAAACTTTAATTATTTATCTATTTTATGGCTGGCTCAGCCTGCGCTGGGGGTGGGGCTGGCACACCATGTGGTGCCAGTTGCCTAAACTTGCCGAAGCAAGCGCTTTAGAATGCTGAGACATCTCGCCAGTCCTATAGTTTTTTTTTTTTTTTTCTTTTTTGTGGCACCAGGGATTGAACTCAGGACCTTGTGCTTGCCAAGCAAGTGCTTATTCTACCTAGCTATCTCCCCAGCTGTATGTGTAGTTTTTTATTTTAATTTATTTGTTCTAGTTTTGTTATATTTTTCTTCT
This sequence comes from Capromys pilorides, assembly GCA_004027915.1. NCBI lineage: Eukaryota > Metazoa > Chordata > Mammalia > Rodentia > Capromyidae > Capromys > Capromys pilorides. Next base: position 10,501 of record PVKN010022222.1, read on the forward strand.
CAAAAAGACAAAAGGCTCCCAGAACTTGGGAGGCTCAGGCAGGAGGATCGGTGCCAAGTTCAAGACCAGCCTGGGCTACAAATGTGAGCGCAAGGACAGCCTGAACAGCATAGCAAGACCCTGTCTCAAAAAGACAGGCAAAAAAAAAAAAAAAAAAAAAAAAAAAAAAAAAAAAAAAAAAAAAAAAAAAAAAAAGACAAAGGCAATACAAAACATTAATTATAAAATTTGAGTATGACACATAAATGGTGTTTTTACTGTTTCATACATATGTATGAAAATACACTAACAGGGCTGAGGATATAGCTCAGGAGCACAAGCACCTGCCTGGTAGGTGGTCTTGAGTTTGATTCCTAGCACCACCCCCCCCAAAACATGCTAAGATAACAGCCTCACAGTGCACGCCTACAATCCCAACAGAGAGCCTGTCCCAAAAAATACAAGGAAAATAAAAGTGCTTTCTTAAAAAAAAAAAACATCAAAAATCTACAAAAGACAATGCTAAAATAATTTGGGCAACAAGTAAAAAATCAGAACACTAGCCAGGCGTGGTGGCACATGCCTGTAATCCCAGTACTTGGGAGGCTGAGGCACGAGGATCAATGGGAGTTCAAGACTAGCCTGGGCTACAAAAGTGAGTTCAAGGCCAGCCTTGAACTACATAGCTAGACCCTGTCTCAAACAACAACAACAAAAAAAAAAAAAACACAAAAAATCAGAACACTGCATATTGCCCAAAGTCCATACTGCTTATGCAAACCACAGAATAAAGAAGTCTCCCTCATAGACAGTGCAAAATAAGGAGAGCCAGGGAGATAGCTCACTGGTGGAAGGGCCTGCCTGGCAAGCCTAAGGTTCTGAGTTCTATTCAAAGTATGTGGGGCCAGCAAGATAGCTGAGTGGTGTAAAGCACATGCTTAGGCAAACTTAGGCAAAGTGCTCACGACCAAGGTTCCATCCCCAGCACCTATGCTGTGCCACACCACCCCACTCCCAGAGTGGGCTGAGCCAGCCACAAAAAAGTATACTCCTGGGGCTGGGGAGATAGCTCCATGGCACAAGTGCCTGCCTGGCAAGTGCAAGGTTTTGAGTTCAAACCCTGGTCCTGCGAGAAAGAAAAAAAAAAAAAAAAGTACACTCCCTAAAATAATAACACGGAATGAGAAAAATCACCATCATGTACCAGTAGTAACTTCTGAAATCTGGGCTTCCTGCCACACATCTACCCATAACAATTCCAACATTACTGAGGCAGGAAGATCAAGGTTCAAGGCCAGTTTGGGCTACAAGATTTTTTTTAATCTCAGAAATCCAAAACAGTCCCCTGTGTGTGGTATGCAGGCCTGTTATCCTAGCACTCAGAAGGCTGAGGCAGAAGGAATGTTTCAAGTTGGAGACCAGCCTGGGCTACAAAGTGAACTCAGGGCCAGCTTAAACTAAGGGCTGGCTGTGATGGCAAGCCTGTAATCCGAGCACTGTGGAGGCTGAGTCAAGAGAACTGCTACTGCCCCCTGGGCTACATAGTGAACTCAAGGTCAGCCTGAACTACACTCTAATACACTGTCTCACGAAAATAAAACAAAATAACTATCTCTAGAAAGGAGATGTGTCTAAAAAGGAAGATTTATCTGAATCACCTTTAATTTTCACTTTTTATTAAATACTTAAAATACAAAATACTTGCCAAAAAGCAGTTACAAAGATTTCATTTACTAGGCCAAGACTGTAACCAAAATGAAATAAAGTAACAAATTTTTTGAGACAGGGTTTCATTGTGCAACCAAAGCTATCCTCAAAATTGCTGAGATCCTCCTGCCTTGACTCCCAAGTGCTAGGTAGGGTTACAGGTGTGCACCACCACATCCCTCCACATCCCCCAGCTGTTTGTTTTGCAACAAAAAATTTTCAGTGCTTTTTCTAGCCTTCAAACTTCTATCTAGCCTAGCTTACAGCTCAAATGTTTTCAAATAAAGAACACTGTCTACAAACAAAAATTAGAAAGCTGATTTTTGAAATATAAAAATATAAACTGTGTTAGATGCCAGAGGAATCACTACTGCAAATGGGGCTCCAGTTGCTGAATCTAAATTTAACTCCGGAATTTGGAAGGACAGTATAGGTTTTTCCACTAATGACTGACAACTGGGGGTGGGACAAGCATGTTCTGTTTTTTTTTTTTTCCAGATCTGCCTACTTTTACAATTACCCCCCTTGAAAAGTCAGAAGCTTTAAGGCAATGGAAAAGCACATACAATTAAGTGAACATGATCTTTTATAAAAGTATATACAAGAATGTTAAAAGACTATGTAAGGAGTTTAACTAAATTGACTAATAAGGCATAACCTGATTTTAGTGAGTTAGGCTTCATATTATACTGCATCTTTTAGGCGGGCCAAGGTGGCACATGCCTGTAACCCCAGCACTTTGGAGGTTGCGGCAGACCAGCCTGGGCTACAAAAATGAGCTCAAGGCCAGCCTGAACTGCAAGGCAAGAAGACCTCGTCTCAAAAACACAATAATAATAATAATAATAATAATAATAATAATAGTAATAGTAATAATAATAATCTGCATCTTTTAATGTTGACCTCATCCATTAAAAGACCCACATGTAATTATAAACATAAAATAATACTGGGCCAGGGAGATAGCTCAGCTGCAAAAAGCGCTGCCTGACAAGGTCCTGAGTTCAATCCCCAGTAAATCCCCACACCCAACAAGAACAAAAAAACTAATACAGAACCAATTAGAGGCTCAGCAGCTTAACTGCTTGCCCAGCAAGCATGAGGTCCTGAGTTCAATCCCTGATATCAAAAAAAGTAAAAATACTAACTTTTGCCTTTTAATTTCTATGCAAAGTACTAAAACAAGTTTAACAAAAACCCATAATGCAAAGACTGGGGAGATAGCGCGGTGGCCTAAGCACCTACATGGCAAGCACAAGTTAAATCGCTGGCACTGAATGCCATGCAGGCCTGGAACCAGCTGTGATGGTGCAAGCCTGTAATCCAAGCACTGAGGAGGCTGAGACAGAAGGATCACTATGAGCCAGACTCTAAAGCGAGACCCTGTACCAAATAAATAAAAGTTAAAAAAAAAAGAGTAGACCAAGAATAAACATTACCAATGTCTCCTAATGTTCATGAACTATCAACTGAAAACCGCAAACTTGGAAAAAAGTTAAAAAACAAAAAACTGGGTATTATTCCACCTCCTACATTAGTCTGAAAGGCATGAGGGCCAACAAAAGTAACCCGGTTAGATAGTAAAGAGAGACACCATCACCACCAACCCCACCCCACCATCCCTCACAAAGGGCTGGTGAGATAGCTCAGCAGTCTAACGCGCCTGCTTTGGCAACCACGGGCCGTAGTTGGATCCCTGGCACCACATGCTGCGCCAGCCCCATAAAGTTAACAGAAAAAAAAAAGTAACCTAAGAGACCCCCAAGTTGCACTACCATAATCTGCTTCAATATTTGTTCCTAACAAATGGATGTGTAAGTGATCATTCAATCCAAGTACTAATTTAGGACATAATCCCAATGTTCATATTGCAACCCAACTAAGAACTGTGCCCCAGGCCAAAACAGTGTTATTTTTTAATATTTAATTTTAATATCTAATTTTATATATTAAAATAATATTAAACATCCAATATTTTGGAATAGTAACAAAATTTTCCCTCACTAACATGGAAGGTAATCTAACCTGGGTATGTTTTCTGGTACAGTCATAATACCATCTAGACAAATTTAAATGTAGGTGTTTTGTTCTGTTTTGTTGAGACTACATAGTTCCAGCTGGCCTGAAACTCACTCTCTAACCCAAGCTGGCTTCTAACTCATGGTAATCCTCCTGCCTCAGCCTGCCCACTGCTGGGATTACAGCAGTGTGCCACCGTGGCACAAGTATCACAGTGACCACCCTAGACTGCACAGCCAAGATCCTGTCTCAAAAAATTAAAAATAATAAAATACTATAGTCTGAAATATGGTATCTTGTACAAGTAAACAAACTCAAGTCCTCTTGAAAGAACGGTGTCTTTCTTCACACACAGGAACTTGGAGTACATGCTAAAAAAGTGAACGGGAGCCGGACTTGGTGGCGCACGTCTGTAATCCCGACACCTGGGAGGCTTAGGCAGGAGGATCAGCGTGAGTTGAGACCAGCCTGGGCTACAAAAGTGAGCTCAAGGCCAGCCTCAACTGTATAGGGAAACCTTGCCTAAAAAAGAAAAAAAAAAAAAAAAAGCTATCATTTCCATTCCAACTTCAAATTTAACCAGATTCTGATGAGATGTAAAACTTTGCCGTTTTGAGCTTCATGTTCTTTAATCTCAAAAATCCTTCCTCAAGTCTGTTTTGATTAAAAAACAGGCTGGGCGCGGTTCCGCACACCTGTAATCCCAGCACTAAGAGGTTGAAGGAGGACTGCTGTGAAATCGAGGCCGGCCGGCCGGACCCACGCGGCGTGATCCTGCCTCAAAAAGAAAACCGGAGCGAGCGCCAGACCTGGCGATACACGCCTTTAATCCTATGGGGGGGGGGGGGGAGGAATGATGGAGTAGAATACCAAATTCGAGCACAGCCTGGGCAATTTAGTGAGACTACCAGACCTTCAAATAATAGAGCTAGGTGAGCATAGTGTCACTTTCTTGAATATCCCAACAACACCCAAGGACGCTGAGGCAGGATAGTTTTGTGGCCATTTTGAGACCAGCCTGGGCCACGTTTGAGTT
>PVKN010022223.1:0-15235 GCA_004027915.1 Capromys pilorides
AAATTGCCCAGATTGTTCTTAAACTCACAATCCTTCTGTCTCAGCCTCTGTGTTGGGATTATAGATGTTTGCTGCCCCTACCTACCATTAACATCCAAAGCAGAACAGTTTCCTCACCTTTGTGCTACCCTAACATAAACTTCATCTGTGGTTTCTAACTTTAATGAAATAACCTGTGCGGAGCTAATAAAAACAACCTGGACCCTTGGCATGTGCCCAAGGTTTAAGGGCACTGACCCTTGGGTCTATTGTACCCCAGGTGTAGCAGTGAGGGGTGGCAGGCAGAGGCTGTGCCTGGCACTGCAGTGCTCTAACACACCAACAGCTTGCTGCCAGTTTGCCCAGCACATGGTTGCTGAGTGACTCACTTTTGCAGAAAGTACTGGTCATAGGGCAGTGAGAGCTGGTGGGAGATGAACTGAAGTTGCAGGCTTTGAGGAAAATTCTTTGAAGACAACTTGTCCCATGTCTGATAACAGGCAAAAAAGCCGGAGCATTACTTCAGACTGGAGTAGGGTGTGCGGCAGTAGCTTGCAAAGTGGAAGCTAAGGCTTTGGACTGAGTCACTGAAGACGCTGCGGGATGGCACAGTCCTTGAGTCCTGGACTGTGCTTTGTGGTGTTGAAGACTGAAGTCAGGGGCTTTGCACCCCCATTCCTTTGAAAAAATTCTTGAGACAGGTTCTCACCAAGTCAGTTATCCAGGCTGAATTCCAAGCCAAGATGCTCTTATCTCAGCCTCCAGGGCCCCAGGATGACAAGCATGCATGCTGGCCTGCACCAGAACCTTAGGCTTCTGTTACAACTGTACGCAGCCCCAAGAAAGAAAGATATGGTCAATACTTGCCCAGAGTGAAGTGGTAGGTCCGTGTACATGCTTTCAGCCACCATCTGTGTCTAAGTGTAACTCACACGCGTGCCTAGCTTTTTCTTACGTCTTGCTTTAGTCCAGGCTGGCTTCAAGCCTAAAGCAATCCTCCTTCCTGGGCCAATGGACCGCAGGGACTACAGGCATGTGCCACCAGGTGCCTAGTTCTGAGTATCAAACCTGCACATCTAAATCTGGCATGACGGCACAGGCCTATAATCGCAGCATTTAGGAGGCGGAGGCAAGAAGATCACTTCAAGTTTGAGGCCAACAGACTACAGTGAATTCAAGGGCAGCCTGAACTGTACAGCCATACTGTCTCAAAAACGGACACATACACGTGCACCTTTTAATAAGGTATGAGCAAAACATGTGGCTGTTTAAAGAAATTACAGTAAAACACACATTGCCATTACTCGCTCCAAATCCTCTGCCTTGCCTGAACTCACAGCCTGTGTTCCTGTCACTTTCTGAAGCAGCCTGGAGAGTTTTCTGTATCTTTAGCTGTTATCACAGCTGCCTTATGTCCTGGTTGGTCAAACATTTACCTCTAAGGGTCATTTTGACTTTGAGGAAAACAACCAGAATCATGCAGCACCTGAGCTGCTGAACAGGTGCAGGGAGGACGCAGTCTTGCTTTTTGGACTGGAAATTGAACCCAGGACCTTGCGCTCGTCAGGCAGGTACTTGCACCAGGGCTATGTCCCCGGCGTAGTCTTGCTTTTTGACAGATATCACCCTAGATGTAAACTGTGAATTGCTGCAGGGTAGACATGTTGAAGCTAAGGCACTATTTAAGGATTAGTGGCAAGGTTTACTACAATACAGTAAAACAGCCAGATCTGCTAGTTGTACCTCACCTCTGTTCGAATGCTTTAAAAAGTGCCCAAGAGCCAGTGAGATAGCTCAAGTGGACTAGGTGCCTGCCTAGTCAAGCATAGGCACTGAAGTTCGATCCCTGCCCCTGCAGGAACTGAGCCGGCATGGCAGGGAGTGGTGGTGAACGACTGTAATCCCAGGCTAAAAACAGGACCACTGGAGTCTGAGCCCCAGTGAGACCCTATACCAAATACATAAATCAAAAAACAAAACTTATTTTGTGATAGGGTCTTAGTCATTAAACTGCATGGCAGGGCTTGAACTTGTGATTCTCTTGCCTCAGCCTCCCACATAGGCCGAAGTCAGCCTCCACACCTGACCTAACTCCTATTCTGTTCTTGCCTTACAGTGCTTTTGTATTGTGAGACACATCCCTGTAGTCCTGGCTGGCCTTGAAATTCAGAGACCCTCCTGCCTCACTGTCCTAAGGACTGGGGTCACATGTGTGCACCATCATGACAGGATTCACCGCAATTCTGGGAGGAGCTTGCCCACTATTTGTGCCCGTCTGGGAAGCTTCCCAGCAGATTCCAATAACATCTACCTCAGCAGCTATTTTGAGTCTGTGACCGCCTGTCTTGTTGGAACTTCACAGTTTTGCTGAAAGGCTGCTTCATCAGAACACAGGTAATGACTGTACAGGCTTCCTGTGAGCACCAGCAAAACTACGTGCTGACGCTGCGCATGGCAAGCGCAGCCTCACCTGGATCTTGAGGTGACTGGCACTAGGATTAAAATGCTGGTTCCGACTGTGTTTATTACTTATAAAAAAACAAGAAAGAAACAAAAAACCACCTCATTCTCAGTTCTCCAATGGCTCTTTCCACATGGCCAATACAACTCCTGACCCACTTCAAGGCCAGTTTGTAGCTGAACCTGCCCACTACCGTTTTCACAGAAAACAACCAGCACCAGGAGGAAAGAGGGTCTGAAAAGAGTGACGACACAGGCCAGATAGAGGTTCCCAGATTCCAATTAACAGCTGGTGGCCACTTGGTGACAGGCTGACTACAGTGGCCAGGGAGGCCTGGGTAGGGCCTCCAAGTCACCACAGGCCTGTTCAGACCTGGGAGGACGGGGAGATGGGAGGCAGCCAGCAGGTGGTCAGTGTGGAGGCACAGGGAACCTCCCTCATTTTGGCAGAAAACTTACTCTAGTGTTGGGAAGTCACAAACACTGAGAGAGCATGAGGGGACGCACAGTTTCACAAAGCACAATGACCACAGACCATAGCGGTGGGATCATGCTACCGAAAGAGAAACTACGCAGGAGCATGGGGTGGCCCTGTACCAGCCATCATGTGGAACCAGGGGCAGACCACTGGGGAGTTCCCCTGGCAGTGCGGCCAGAAACCTAGTGTCTCAGGAAGGTCTCCAGAAATCAGTGGGATGGCGGGTGATTGTGGGCAGATGTGCAAGAAACAGCACCAGAGGTCTTCAGTCGGTAGTCATCCGGCGGAGGGCAGGATCTGAGAGGAAGTCACAGGGGAGGATGCAGGGGTCCTCAAGGCGAGTCCCCAGAGGCTGGGTCAGAAGAAGCTCACACTGAGCACGAGGACCCCCACAGCTCTGGACCCTCAGTGATGGGTGTCGGTGGAAGAGCCTCACGACTGCCAGCACAGGGCCATAGGACAGGCCCCTCCCTCCCGGGAAGGGAAGGTACAGTCTCATAGAGGAGGCCCATTGTCACCCGGGTGATAGAAGGCACAGAGATCCTCATAGCGACAGTGGCCCTTTTTGGAAAAGTGTCGGCACACAGGGCGGTTGGATTTGTCTGTGGATGAATAAACACGGGGCAGTTTAAAATCCAAGTAAGACACAATAATGAAAAGCAGACAGAAAGCAGATTTGCCATTCTCACCCTTTCCAGTTTCTTTTTGGTGGGGAGGAGGGGTGGCAGCTAGGGATGGGGTTGGAGGGTGTAGTGTAAGCACATGCCAAAGGCCAGGAGCACCAGTCACCTGAGCGTCAGGCCACCAGGGAGAAACAGGCATGTGGACCTCACCTTCTGTAACCTGGGCGCCGTCCTGGGGACAGGTGTTCTTCACAAGAGACCAGCTTTTCAGCCTTCTCGGGTTTCTCTGTTCTTTGTGAAAGCCTTCCCCGGAAGGACCCCTGTGGCCTGGCCCCAGATAGGGAGGTTCGACACTTAGTCCCCACCAACCATGACCATATGGACTAGTCCTGGGGCCAAGGCCGCCTCGAAAGGGGCCTCTTCCCCTGGGAGGCGGGGGCAGGCTCAGCAGTGGTGGGATCATCGCTGCCCTGGATCCTGGAGGACCTCTGTGAAGAGCTAGAGAGAGATGGAGAGGTGAGGGTGGGTAGTTTTCTCCTGAGTCACAGGCCTCGATCCTGGCCCTTTTTGAGGGAGGGGCTTGCTAAGTGGCCCAGGCTAGGCTTGAATTTAGGATCCTCCTGCCTTAGTCTTTGAAGACTGCTGGGATCATAGGCGGGCAACATGCCGGGTTCCCCCTTTCCAATTATGGTGCAGCACAAACAAGCATGGTACCCACTTCAAGCATTTAGCTCAAGTATAACAGAACAAACACACCTATGTCCCTGGCACTCGGATGAAGACAGAGCCTCAAGAGCAAGACCTTGTCTCAAAATAAAAAATAAAAGGCATGTGAATGTTCTATCTCCAGTACTTCACCAAAACATCTCTTCAAGATCATGCTTTTGATTATTTTGAATACATATCCAGGAGTGAGAAGACTAGATCAAGCGCTAGTCTAGTTTTAATTTTTGGTTTTAGTTTGAGACAGGGTATTGCCTTGTAGTGCAGGCTGGACTCGAACTCATGACAATTCTGCCTCACGGCTTCCCAAGTGCTGGGATTATAGGTGTGCACTACTCATACCTGGCTCTTTATCATAGTGATTAACCCATGTAATAATCCCACTGACAGGGCACAGAAACTCCAATTTTTCTTTAGTTTAACTTAATTTTTTTTTTTAAATTTTATTTATTTATTTGTTTGCTTGTTGTGTTTGTTTCTTTATTTATTTATTTTGTGGCTGGCTCAGCCTGCCCTGGTGGTGGGGCTGGCGCAGCATGTGGTGCCTGGAATCGAACCGCAGTCCCTGCAGCTGCCTGAGCTTTCCTAAGCAGGCGCTTTAGACCACTGACCCATCTCGCCGGCCCCAAACTTAATTTTTTTTTAAACCTCACTTATTTATTTGTTATGGCCGGATTAGCCTGCCCTGGGGGTGGGGCTGGCATAGCACGTGGTGCCTAGGATTGAACCGTGGTCCCTGCAGTTGCCTAAACTTTCCTAGGCAGGTGCTTTAGACCATTGAGTGCCATCTCGCTGCCCCAGGAGTTCCAATTTTAAGGTACTGTGCGACTGATGGATCAATTGACTTTGGACATGGTCTCATCACGCAACTCAGGCTGGCACTGAACTCACTTTGTAGCCCAGGCTGGCCTGATCATCCTGCCTCAGCCTCCCTACTGCTGCGATTACATGGATGCACCATGATGTCCTGCTTTAATTTCTTAATGGTGTCATCTGACAGAAATTAGTAACATTGATACAGGGCTGGGAGGCATCTTGGTGGTCTATGCCCGTCTGGCAAGTGCAAGGACTGGGTTCAACCTGGTACTGCATGCTGTGCCACCATGCCTGCCACTGGGACGTGGTGGCACATGCCTATAATCCCAGCGCTGGGGAGACTGAGGCACGATAATCACCATGACTCTGAGCTGCATTATATAGTGAGACTCTGCACCAATACAAACGGTAAAAAAAAAATCTGATATAGTATGTTAACATTTTCTTTACCATGTGCATACTTCTCCTAGAACCTTTGCAGATTTAAGACTGTGATATGTTTACTTTCTAGGAAAACTATTTTTATACTTAGATCTATAATCCAGTTAAATCGACATTTGTATCTGCTGTTTTAAGAGAGCAAATTTCATTTTCACGTGAATGTCCAATTAATCCAGCAACATTTAAACCAAAGACCCCTTTTTCAGTTGTACTTGCATATAATTGGAAAACCAATACAGCCGTGTGCTTCTTATTGGGCTCTACTACTTACTTACATAGATGCTTACCATTATTGTATGAAACTCCAGCCTGCCATAACCAATGTTTTACTACAAATCTTCATAGTCACAGTGAGTTTTTCTACTTTAGACTGTCTTGGCAGTCACTCACCCAGGTACTTTCCATACAAAAATGTACAAATGTTTATTTCCACAAAACCACCACAGGAATTCTGCCTACAGATCAATATGGGAAGACACAACACTTGCACGATATTGAGTTTGCCTTTTTCTTTTTTGTCATTTTAAGACAGGGTCTCATTATGCAGTTCAGGCTGGCCTTGAGTACACTTTTGTAGCCCAGGCTGGTCTGAACTTGCACTGATCCTCCTGCTTCAGCCTCCCAAGTGCTGGGATTACAGGTGTGCACACTACACCTGGCCCCATGAGTTTTCAAACTCTATCCATTTAGGCAGCGAATTCTAAATCTTTTAAGTCACTGATAGTGCTAGGCATGGTAGTACACAACTGTAATACCAGCACTTGGAAGACCGAGGCAGGATGATCTTTGTGAGTTTGAGACCAGCCTGGGCTACAAAGCAAGCTCAGGGCCAGCCTGAACTATATGGTGAGACCCCGCCTCCAGAAGACAAAACAAACAAAAAACCCCCAAAAAACAAGATCCTGAGATTAATCCCTGGCTAAAAAAAAAAAAAAAAAAAAAAAAAAAAAAAAAAAAAAAAATCACTGTTAGGTTCCACTTGCTCCTTTGCTTCTCTCCAGGACGTAAGACAAAGAAAGATCTGGGCCCCTTCTTACCTGAGTTGGGGTCATCAGGCTTTCCATTGGCCATAGGGGGAGGGCCCAAAAGGCTAGGTGGTCCTAAGAACAGAAATTATGAAAGTAAGAATAGCTAAGTATTGATAACCCCATTCTTAGTTGCATCTACTCTGTTATTTACACATACTTCACCCAACGAAGACAGCCAGTTATAGTCTCAGCAGTACTACCAATCTCATCCCGTCTACCTGCCCTTTCCTCCGCAAAGTTTGGCAAAAAGTATGGACCAAGTAATGTAGGAAAGGTCCTGACAGCAGGACGGCTACCGACCACTTTCCCGTACAGCAATGTTACCCGTAACACCCCAGGCGATGCCAGAAACAATCCAATCTCTCACCTTAACTGCTGGCCAATCAGACAGTTCTTTCCTCCTCTCTTTTCCTTGGGGGAGTAGTTTAGAGAAGTCTGTACTTCCACCTTCCCAGTGACAGAGTGGTCACAAATTGTCATCTCGGCCATCGCAATCTGAAATACCGCTACTGCCCCCTCCCCTGCCATTTTGCGGCTGCGCATACGAGCTCTATGTTTTCTTCCTCTAGGAAGGTTTGGGGCCAGACCGAGGTTGAGGGTTTAAGAGAACTCATTCAAGCTGCCACCCCAAGCGGGCGGCCCAGCGCCCCAGTCCCTTCTTCCTTCCGCGGGCCCCTCACCTCCCTGCGCCTCAGCTCCCAGCCCCGGCTGCCCGTCAGGCACGTGCACACCCTCCTTGACCCCTCACCGATGGGACTTTCAGCTTCCTCACCGCCAGTCTCTTCTCCATCCAGCAGCGGTGGCTGCTGGGGCGGTCGCTGCTGCTCACTCTGCTTTTTTCGTTTTGGCATCGTGGCCGGGGCAACCGCTGCGGCAGGAGTTGGAGGGCAGCGAGGAGTGGGCACGCGGGCACATTGCTTCCGCTTCCGGGGGCGGTGCGCCGGGATACTGAAGCTCCCACCACCCCACTTCCGGGAGGTTGTGGGGAGGCGCGGCGGGGGTGGCCGCGTCCGGTGAGAACGGCCTCTCTTCGTCTCTGGCCCACATGCCAGCGACCTTGCCTCTCCTTGGCTGTGTTTCTATAAGTCCTTAAAAGAAACTCTTCCCTTCCACACCCGGGAAGCATCACAACTCACTCCTCGCAATATGGCACAGACGCGGCTGGCTTTCAGTCCTCAAGGCCTCTGACGAGACGGTCGTCGCGCTCTAAGGTCGTCACATCCGGTCCGTGGTTACTGTGGTAACAGCCGCAGGCACAACTTCGCGCCCTTTGACCTCCTTCCAGAAGTCCTTGTCCTGTGCGTCTCCCCTGCGTTCGCACTGCGCGTTGTCCGCCTGCTTCTCGTCGCTTCCGGCCACGCCCGGGATTGAGGCTCGGGAAGTCTAGCTGGGTCTGGGAGCCAGGCTCGCGCGAGTCCACGCCCCTGGCCGGGCTTGACGGCTCCACCCCCGCCACCCCTCAGGTGCGCGGTGGCCTCTCCCTGCGCGCCCAGCGGTGAGGCCGCGTGTCCCCCCATCAGCGGGCACCACTTGGTCGCGCCCGTGACGGAGCTAGCCCGAGCCTCCCACGCGCGCCTCCCTGGCCGCCGCGGCGCCCCCTCTGTGCCCCAGCCCTGCGCGCCCGCAACCGCCCGCACCGCTGCTGGCCGCGCGCCTGGGGGCGGCGACTCCGCCTGGTGACGTCACGCGGCCCCACCTCCCGAGGGTCCCGGCGGCGGGGAGCCGCCCGCGGGAGTCAGTTAGGCGGCGGGAGCGCGGCGCGGCGGCCCAGGCCACTGGTCCGGGCCATGCCGAGGAAGAAGGCCTTTAGCGTGAAGCAGAAGAAGAAGCAGTTGCAGGACAAGCGGGAGCGGAAGCGGGGTCCGTGTGGGGCGGGAGGGGGCGGGGCGCCTGCGCGGGAGGAGGGGTGTGCCCTCGGCTTGGGACTTGGGGGCGCGTGCCGGCGCGCTTGGGCGGCCGCGGAGGGCATCCCCGCCTTGCTCTGCCCGCGGGCGCTCGGGATGGAGGACGGCGAGTGGGGGATGGGAACCCCTTCAGCTCCCGCGGCGTCATTCCGGCACCCTAAGAGTCGCTGCCCTCCACGCACATCGGGAGGGTCTTGGGGGGCGGTTGTAGGCGGAGTCTCGGAAGAACTTGGGTGGCCCGAGGTGAACCAGGCCCATTCGAGGGGTCCGCTGGCCTGGAGAGCGGTCGCTCTGGCGTCACCGGCCCCTCCCCGCAGGGCTTCAAGATGGGCTGCGCTCCAGTTCCAACAGCCGCAGCGGGAGCCGGGAGCGGCGAGAGGAGCAGACCGACACATCGGATGGGGAGTCTGTGACCCACCACATCCGCAGGCTCAACCAGCAGCCTTCGCAAGGGCTGGGGCCGAGAGGCTACGACCCAAATCGGTGAGGGAAGGAGAGCACTCGGCCAGGGATTTCTCGCCCACCTGCAGCTGTGGGAGAAAACGGGCTGCACCGGTGCAGGCTTCAGAGCAGAGATGGCGCGGCCGGCATGCTGCGGTTCTGGCTCCGAGGCCATCCTCCTCCCTTCTAAAGAGCTGGAAACAGTTTGCCTTTTGGAAAGTCTTTTAAGACCCAGGCGGGCAGCCTGCAAGGAACTGGGGGAGAAAGCTTTGTCAAGTTGTCTTGTTCCAGAAGGGGAAAATGAGAGTGTGGCTGAGGCTCCTGTTCCGTTAGGTACCGACTGCACTTTGAGCGGGACAGTCGAGAGGAGGTAGAGAAGAGGAGGAAGGCAGCCCGGGAACAAGTGCTGCAGCCTGTCAGTGCGGAGGTGCTGGAGCTGGACATCCGGGAAATCTATCAGCCTGGCTCAGGTGTGCCTGGGAGCAGTCTGAGGATGAGAACTGACCCGGGAGGAGGGCTCTGGGGTGCACACTTGAACCCTGAAACTGTTACCTTCTCTGGCTTCTCAGTCCTGGACTTCCCTCGGCGTCCACCTTGGAACTATGACATGTCCAAAGAGCAGCTGATGAGCCAGGAGGAGCGGAGCTTTCAGGAATATCTTGGGAAGATACACGGGGCTTACACGTCAGAGAAGCTCAGCCACTTTGAGCACAATTTAGAGGTGACAGTGGAACGGGAACCTGGGTGGGCTCTGGTGATCAGTCTGGAGATGGGCTTGAGTCAGGCTGAAGTGAGGCCCCCAGCTTAGGTTCTCTTCCCCCCATCTTGCGTTCTCAGACGTGGAGGCAGCTGTGGCGTGTGCTAGAGATGTCTGATATTGTTTTACTCATCACAGATATCCGACATCCGGTGAGTCCTGGGGAGGAGGATGGAAATGAGGCAGGAAGGTGGTGGGGAGTCAGTGGCTCAGGCCCGAGGTGGAGGGCACAGAGGTACCTTCTTCCTTTGCGAATACGTGTGTCTACCTGGGGCTGCTGTTTGTGGTTGGGAACTGCCTTTTTTCCTCCTCTCATCACTGCCTGTGACCTCTCTTTTGGCCAGCTGACTTTGCCTCTTCACTGTCCTTGGTGGAAACCTGCGTCCTGTCTCACTGAACCTAGCTCTCACTTGTGCATGCTAGGGTCACTGTTTTGTTTTTTCTGGCTGTTCCATCTTGGTCCTGCCTGTAGGACTCCCTCAGGGACAGGCGCAGGCCTTGCACATCCCACTTTGCTGTCCATGCTCAGTCAGGCTCGTTCCCGCGTTCAGCCCAGAAGCTGCTGCTGTCTCTGAGCTCTGCCTGCTGGTTGAGGAGCTCGGGGGTGAGTTCTCTTTGCTCTTGGTTCTCCCGACCGTGTGCCAGGTCGTGAATTTCCCACCTGCGCTTTATGAGTATGTGACTGGGGAGCTGGGGCTGGCCCTGGTGCTGGTCCTGAACAAGGTGGACCTGGCTCCTCCGGCACTCGTCGTTGCCTGGAAGCACTATTTCCACCAACACTTCCCCCAGCTCCACATCATCCTGTTTACCTCTTTTCCTCGGGATCCACGTGCCTCACATGACCCTAGTGGTGGTGAGTGATCAGTGAGGAGGGTCAGGTGGGTGGAGAGCAGGGTCCCTGAGTGGGCGGTTGCTGGGCACTGACTCTTATGGTCTTTGGTTACAGTCTTGAAGAGGAGTCGCAGGCGGGGCAGAGGATGGACTCGGGCCCTGGGGCCGGAGCAGCTGCTGAGAGCCTGCAAGGCCATCACAGCAGGGAAAGGTGTGTGGTCTCGGAGGCTGGGGCCGTGCGGGTGGCTTTCCCTGCCGTGGTCTTTGCAGCGCCAGGCAGACTCACTTGGTGGCTCGGAGCAGCAGCACCTGCGGGGCTTCCTGTTGTCTGTCTGTCTTCCTGGTGTTTTGCAGAAACTGAGTGGGAAGATGCAGCTCAGGGTGGGCTGCCTGTGGCGGGGACAATCTCAGGCCCCAGCTATGTGCGGTGGCAGGGGAACCTTCTTTTCTTTCTGAGCAGTGGACTTGAGCAGCTGGCGAGAGAAGATTGCCCGGGATGTGGCCGGGGCCACCTGGGGCAGCGGCTCCGGAGAGGAGGAGGAAGAGGAGGAGGATGCGACAGCCGTCCTAGTGGAGCAGCAGACAGACTCAGCCATGGAGCCAGCCGGCCCCACCCGGGAGCGCTACAAGGATGGGGTGGTGACCATCGGCTGCGTGGGTAAGGGCGAGGGTGCACCGAGCATGCATGTGAGTGTCTGGTCCCTCTCCTCTGTGGCCAGCCCTGGCCAGGCGCTGGCCCTGGGCCTCTGCTACTCCTATGTGAGAGTGCAAATGTCATGCGCGTCAGTCCACACAAGTGGTGAAGGAGCAGTGCAGAGCGCTCACGTGCCTGGCAGCTGTGGTGACAGCAGTGACCACAATGACGGGGTGAACTGGAGCATCCCGTGGTCCTTCCTGAGCGCTTGTACCGTTCTAAGGCTGGGTGACCCTTGGTGGCTCTCACTTGCAGTTATTTGTCCAGGGGGTCCCTAACCCACAGAAGGGTTGTGGGAGGGTCTTAATTTTTTTCTGGGTTGGTGTGCTTTTACTTGTTTTTGTTTTCTTGCTTTGCTTTGTGTTGTTTTCAGACATGTTTTCTGCTTCAGTCCCGAGTGCTAGAATGACGGTCGTGTGCTGCCACACCTGGCTGGTCTTGAATTGTGTAGCTCAGATTGAGTTCACACTTGCAATAATCCTCCTGCCTCAGCTTTCCAAGTGCTCAGCTTAGACCCATTTCCTCGAGAGGATATGGTCCTCCTCTGGCTCCTCTCAAGTGGGCATTACAGACGTGCACCCCCGTGCCAGACTGAGTCTGAGCTGTAGCTTCCTGTGGGGAAAGCAGGGTGCATGGTGAGGTTAGGTTCTGCAGCCATTTGCATCCTGATGTGTGTGGTAGGAAGTTCTTGGCCATGATGGTACCTGAGATGCTGTTGGGCCTGGAAAGGGCCCTGCCTGGGGACACCTGAGTGTGTGCAGTGTGGAGGGGCCCTGAGGTTTCTCCCAGCGCCCTTGTGTTTTGTGGTAGTTGCCTGGCTGTTGCAGGCTTGCTTTTCTTGCCGCAGCTCACCTTGGGTTTTCAGGGAGGCCCCTGCCCCATCCTCTCTGACTGGGCCCAGCAGCCGTGATTTTGGATTTCCCTCCACTCTGCAAGTGCATCAACAGGTCCGGTGTCTGCCTGCGCCAGAGTGGGAAGTGTGCTGGGAACCCGGCAGAAAGCGGTCTGCAAGGGACGAGGAAACCCATTTCCTTGTGAGGGTGCAGATCTGTGGTTTGAAGTTAGTGATATAGTGGTGGGAAAGGGAAAGGAAAAAGAGAAAGGGAAGGAAAAGTAGTCTTTGGGGACTGGGAGGCCTAGGAGATCTGGGAAGGGCACAGGGGACGTGGGCCACAGCATTGGCCCCTATGGTCACGACAGGCACTGTGAGTTTTGCTCTTGGTCTTGTGGAAACACATGGTGAGTTTTGAGTTTCATTTTTCATTTTTAGTAGTGTGTTGTGTTTCTTAGGTGGAAGGGCACAAGGTGGGAGGTGGACAAGAACAGAAGCAGTCAGAGCCACTTGGAATGGGAAGGGAGTGGGACAGGGCCAGGATCAGGATGCCCTTGGGTGGAGAAGATGAGTTGCTGGCAGCGCTGAGGGAGGGTGTGGGCTTCTGCCCTGAGCAGCTGGGCCGGCTGAGCAGGGTGACTGGGGAGGAGGAGCAGGCCTGACAGACAGGGAACAGAGGGTGAGGCCTTAGAGGTTCCTGTTCAGCCCTGTAGGTAGAGACGGTGAGGAGGTCGCAGGTGGGGGCTGGGGGACCTGTGCTTCAGCAAAAGCCAAGGCCTGGGTATGTCTCTTAGGGACCCTTAGACGTGGCGGGAAGAGCCCTGGTAGACAGAAGTGTTTCAGGCCAGGACTCTGGGAGATGCCAATGGCTCTGCTAAGCCCGTGTGTAGCGCTTGGGCTGAGGAGAGCGAGGAAGGAGAACTAAGCAATTCTGTGTAAATGAAGTGAAGAAAGTGTTTTCAGAGGAGAGGTGGGCTCCAGGGTTGCGTGTGGCTGACAGGCTGAGCGGGAGACAGGCTCGCTCAGCAGGCGTGGCCGTGGAAGAGGAGCAGCTTGAAGGAGACAGTGCCAGCTGGGGCCGCCCTTAAGGAGCTGCAGGTGGAGAACTCCCTCCAGGGTCAGGGCCAGGCACACCCCTGCTGCTGCACCTTTCCATTGGTGTAAGGTGCTAAGGCTGCAAGATGGAACTGCGTCTGCAGCGGGATGCACATCATAGCTGAGGAATGCAGGGGGTGGGAGCGGTGCAGCCAGGACGAAGCTGCATTGGAGGGAGCGGCTGGGGCTCAGGAGTGCATCCTGGTCTGTGTGTGTGTCTGTGTGTGTGTGTGTGTGTGCACGCGCATGCACGAGAGTCGTGATGCGGGGGTCGTGGCAGAATCGTGAAGTCCTTCTGTGTGCCTGTGTGCAGGGTCAAACCAGGGCCCAGGGCAGTACTGTGAGGTAGGTGCTGAGCTACACCCAAGCCCTGATGTTTTTTTCTTTTTTTCTGTTCTAAGGAATTATGTTATATATTTGAGACAGAAGGGGCATTGGGCCCAGCCCGGGAGGATGGTTGCTCTCCACCCTCCTCGTGGAAGCAGATACAGTCAAGTGCCGTGAAGGAGCGTAGGTAGCTCAGTAGCCAAGCTGTGTTTTCCAGGGTTGGGGTTTTGCCAGGGATCCCCAGCTCTGAGGCTAGGACTGAAAGGCTGAGCCAGGAGGGTCACAGACTTGAGCCACCCTGGACAGGTGACGTGGTGAGTTTGAGGCCAGTTACAGGCTATGCTGTGAGATCTCGTGTCAGAAACATGAGGGAAGCAGGGTCCTGCATCTTGAGTTGGATGATGTTTGAGGGCCTGTGCAGTGACGTGGGTGGGGCAGGTGGAGCCAGGGTGGGCCCCAGCTGTGTGCAGGGCATGGGCGAGCTTCGAGCTCTGAGGCACCAACATGTGGGTGGTGAGTTGCCACAGGGCTTGGCTGGAAAGAGGCCTTGGTCCTGCAGGGAGCATGGCAATTGTGGAAGCTATAGCAGCCTCTCGGGGCGTGCCGACCGTCAGAGCTAGGAGTGTATGTGCCTCCTCTAAGGTGAGGTACAGACTGTGAGAGTCGCGTAAATCACCTCAAGGTAGCCGTGGCAGAGCCCAGGTCCTGACTGGCAGTTTGCAGCGTTAAGCCCCCCTACCCCACTTTCAAACCTCAGTTCCCTCTGGTTCTGTCCATCCGCCAGGAGCTGGGCCCGGTACTCATGCCTTGACTTCCCCAGGTTTTCCAAATGTGGGCAAGTCCTCGCTCATCAACGGGCTGGTGGGCCGGAAGGTGGTGAGTGTCTCCAGGACGCCCGGCCACACCCGCTACTTTCAGACCTACTTCCTCACGCCAACCGTGAAGCTCTGTGACTGCCCAGGCCTCACCTTCCCCTCCCTGCTGCCCAGACAGCTGCAGGTGCGGCTGTGGCGTAGGGGCGGGCTGTGGGGTAGGGTAGCGGGTCCCAGGGGTGGCCTGGGCCCGTGCTGAGTGCTGTCTCCTGCAGGTCCTGGCTGGCATCTACCCCATCTCACAGATTCAGGAGCCCTACACCTCTGTGGGTTACCTGGCCTCACGCATCCCTGTGCAGACCCTGCTACACCTGCGCCACCCAGAGGCCGAGGGCCCGTCCTCCGAGCACCCCTGGTGTGCCTGGGACATCTGCGAAGGTGCACCCCACCTGCCGGCCCGGCATCCCGTACCCTGTCCTCTTTTTGGATTCTGCCCCAGGCAGAGAAGCTGGTTAACGGCCCTCTTGGTTGCTGCCGCTGCCGGAGGCCTGCCATGTTTTGGGGGAAGTTGGGAGGATGGGTAAGTGTCCGGGATCTAGGCGTGCCCTCCCGAGTCCTTTGTTCCTGCAGCCTGGGCCGAGAAACGCGGCTACAAGACTGCCAGGACGGCCCGAAATGATGTGTATAGAGCAGCCAACAGCCTGCTGTGGCTGGCTGTGGACGGCCGCCTCAGCCTGTGTTTCCACCCCCCGGGCTACAGTGAGCAGAGAGGTCAGCGCTTAGGGTGGCTCACGTGGGATGGGGGTCATTCTGGGTTCCCACTCCTGCGCCTTTTGCTCAGGCCGTGCCTGAGGGCTGATGGGATGTGATTCATGCCCCACGTACACTCAGGCTGTGAGGGTGGAGGTGGGTGTGCTGCTCCACGTGGTGGAAAGGGCTGTTGCCACCCTGGCCCTCTGCTCAGAGCCTCCCCTCCCCTCCCCTCCCCTCCCCT
>PVKN010022224.1:0-15226 GCA_004027915.1 Capromys pilorides
GGTGTACCACCATGCCCAATTTCAATCGAGCCTGTCCCGGGGGTGAGGCCAGCACAGCATACTGGGGATCGAACCTTGGCTGCTGCATCTGCCTAAGTAGGCACTTTAGTCCGCTGAGCTATTTGGCCGGCCCTAGAAGTGAGTTTTTTTTGTTTTTTTGTTTTTTTTGTGGTACCGGGGATTGAACTCAGGACCCTGTGTTTGCTAGGCAAGCGCTTATTCTACTGAGCTGTTCCCTGGCCCCTAGAAGTGGATTATTTTGGCTCAGGTATTTTGTGTATTTGAGGCTCTGTTGTTACTTGAATTTGTGTTATAATTATTTTTTCCCTAATGACGTGTGTGTGTGTGTGTGTGTGTGTGTAGTTATTTATTTATTTATTTTTCCCGTGGTCTTTTTGAGAAAGGGTCTTGCTGTGCAGTTCAGGCTGGCCTTGAGCTCACTTTTGTAGCCCAGGCTGGTCTCAAACTCATACCGATTCTCCTGCCTTAGCCTCCCAAGTGCTGGGATTATAGGTGTGCACCACCATGACCGGCTTCCCTTTTATATTTCTTACCAGGGATCAAACTCAGGACCTTGCACTTGCCAGGCAGACGCCCATGCCACTGAGCTATCTCCCCAGCCCCCTTTTATATCTTGCGACACTTTCTGGTTGAGAACAGGTCTTGCTGTGCAGCTCAGGTGGCCTTGAACTCACTGTGGAGCCTCCTGAGCGCGGGGCTGCAGGCATGAGCTGTAGGAGTCTCCATGCCCATCCTTGTGTTGCTGCCCAGCTTTCTCAGCGTGGCATTGCACAGCACGTTCCCCCGCCTCTCTCCTTGGAAGGCTAGCGTGACTTATGGACAGCTGCAGGCAGCATGGCAGGGTTCTGTCTCAAAGTCGAGAACAAGCAGAGGGTTTGTTCAGGTTTCCCTTGGTTCTCTAGTCATTGTTGGCATTGCCACAGGAGCATCTGCAGAAGGGACCACGTGGCAGAATACCTAGCAGGCAGCTGGGCCCCTGGTAGCCACAGTCATCATGGGCTGTGGCCTAAGCAGGTCACCTCATGGGGTTCCCACTCCCCAGCATTCACCAGGGCGGAGCTCTCCACACATGAACCCCTGGGGTGGGCTAGGTTGCACCACAGCGGTGCCCTTGGGGTAGAGAGAGGTCATTGCTCTCCAGGGTAAGGAGCGCAGGAGTCAGGGCCATGCCTTTTTCCCTCTGGATTTGCAGGGCAGCCCATGAAGTGCAACCTGCACATGAACGGGAACGTGATCACCTCAGACCAGCCCATCTTGCTGTGAGTCCAGGGGTCGGGCAGGGCTGGGTGGACTCGGGGCTGACCCTGCATGGCAGCTTTGCAGCACAGCTTGGTGCGTGCTGTCTCTTCTGCTCTGTGATGCTTCCTGTCCCAGGGCAGGCTCTGTCTGCAGTGGCTGGTGCCGTGTCCTCAGCAGCTAAGGGCTGCAGCTGTGGGTATCTCAAAACTTGTGTGCACTGCCCATGGTACACTCTGCTGGCCCACTGCAGAGGGCTCATGCGGGGTGCAGGAGGCGTCACACTCTGAGGCTGGCGGGACACCCCCTGGAGACCTGGTGGCAGAGGCCCAGAGTGCAGGCCAGGCTTGGGCAGACAGGCTTTGAGGGTTAGGAAGACTCAGGCTTTGACCTGGGTACTCAGTGCTGGGATTTGGACAGATTTCCTCAGTATATTTGAGGAGCAAATGGGGTTCTAATTTTTCTTTTTGGAGTATAGTTCATGTTGGACTCTGCTCTTCTGTTGAGACAGGGCCTTGCTGTGTAGTTCTCAGGCTGACCTTGAACTCATTGTGTAGCTTAGGCTGGCCTCAATCTCAACAATCCTGCCTCAGCCTCCCAAGTGCTGGCATTAAAGCCTGTGCCACCACGCCCGGCTTAGGCTGGACTTAATTGACTGCATAGCTCAGGCTGGCCTTGAGCTTGCTGTTGGTTTTCTAGCTGAAGCCTCCTGAGTGCTGGGATTACAGGTTTGTGCTACAACTCCTAGCTTCTAAAAGTACTTTAGGGCTGGGGATGTAATTCAGTGCTGGAGCGCTTGCTTAGCACACCCATGGTCTCATGCACTCTGGTGCGTCTGTCCTGGAGAAAAATATGTTTCCTAAGCTTCCGGCTCCAGAGCCCACCAGGCCACATCCCAGTTTTCTCAGTAGATCAGGAAAACAGCAGGTGTGCTGCAGCAAAATTGAGAGGCCGGGCTACAGAGGGCCTCGGGCCCAGAGCCCAGCACACAGTGCCCTGTAGGTCCCAGAGCACAAGGTCGCCTCCCCGCCTGCAGGACCCTAATGGGCTTTTCCCTTCTGTGCTCTGCACAGGAGACTGAGCGACAGCCCCTTGGTGAAGAAGGACAGCGAGCTGCCTCGGAGGCTGACCTCAGCCACCTCCCCCAACCCACCTGCCGAAGTGGACCCAGACACCATCCTGAAGGCACTCTTCAAGTCCTCGGGGGCCTCTGTGACCACGCAGCCCACAGAGTTCAAGATCAAACTCTGAGCAGGGCCAGGAGGCGAGGAGCAGGGCAGAGGAGGGCGGCCCTGTTCCAGCCAAGCTGGTGACCAGCGGTCATCGAACTGCAGTCTCTGGCGTGGGAAGGGTCGCCAGGGTTGAGCTTCCTCACTGGATGGGACCCGCCCTTCAGTGTTGTGTCCCCCTGTGTTGTCTGTGTGTCCAAATTTTCTGTAGTCCGTCCTCCCCTCCACCTGTTCCCTGGGCAGGGTGTATTTCTCGTTTGTTCCCCGCCCTCCCCCCTAGGTGGTTGCACAGTGGCCCAGCTGGCTTTGTGTGGCCCCTGCGTGGGGCAGCCCTATGACACCACCCTGGCCCAGACCCGCCCACCACAGCCGCCTCCACAGGACCCTGGGCTGGGAGGCCCTGCAGGCACAGGACCATTGCAGGCTGTGGAAGGGTCCACCGCCTTGTGTCCTGTGGTGCGGTGGCTCTAGAGGCATCTGCGTGGGAGCTGCTGCTGGGTTTCTGTCTCTGCCTTTTCAGGCTGGGATTGTCTCCAAGCCATCAGTCAGGGCCACAGCAGCCTGTACCACCCGGGGGCAGTGTCCCCATGATTGGGGTGACTGGAGTGTGTCTGCATCTCGAGCAGGAGGGCAGGCCTCCCCACAGGACTGGGACACGATGTCAGTCCCCTAGAAAGGACCCTGGGCTGGCAGGGCTGTGGCAGTTTAGGGCAGTTCTGGGAGCTGCATGGAACTGTTGTGTGGTGTGAGGGTCACCGGCCCGGGATGAGGGGAACCTGCTGCGGCATCTGCCCCGGGGGAAGGCGTCAGTCTCTCGCACCAGCGCTGCCCTCCTCCTTTCATCCCACCCCTTGGGTGGGACAGGCGTTTCTCTAGTAGCTGTAACATTCCTCCCATTCCACCATCCTGGCTCAAGAGACCCAGAAGGTCCTGGGACCTGGCTTCTTGTGTGCTGGGGACAGGTGGCACTTCCAGTTTGATTAGTGGTGTGCACGTCCTGCCTGCCCTGCCTTGCTGGGTGTCACCTTGGCAAGGGAAAAGGAAGCTGTGGGCAGCGCTGCGTTCTCACCTCCCCTGCATTGCTCTTCTGTGTTCAGAAAGCGAGGAGGTGTGAGGGAGGGAGGTGACTGTATTACTACATTTCTGAATAAACATTTGTTATTCCTACCTTGGAGCTGTGGTTTATTCATTCATTTCTTTGAGACAGGGTCTCCCTATGCATTGCAGGCTGTCCTTTGAGCTCACTTTGTAGCTGAGGCTGCTCCTAAACTCCCAACAATCCTGCCATGGCTTCCACCACACCCACCCCTAAAGGAATCTTTTTTTTTTTTTCTTCCCGTGGTGCTGGGACTTAAACCATGATGATCTTACGCTTGCCAGGCAGGCTCTGTGCTGCTGAGCTCGACCCTGGCCCTGGAGCTGTGATTTCTTGAAGGACTGCGTGAGTGGCCTTGGTAGGCCCTGGCACGTCTTGGCACCAGAGAGCGGGCATGTGCTTGACTGCAGGACTCACTGGTCTGCACAGCTGCGAGGGCTGTGAACTCAGAGGTGTTCACGGGGGACTTGGGCCTCTGCCTTGATGAGTTACTCTTGGTATTGGCACTGCGAGGTGGAGGCGGCACTAGGAAGAATTCTTCATGGTTGGTTTTATTGTGGTATTAAAAGTGGCTGCAGGGGCCGGCAAGATGGTTCAGTGGTCTAAAGCGCCTGCTTAGGAGGGCTCAGGCAACTGCGGGGACTGCAGTTCGATCCCCGGCACCACATGCGCCAGCGCCACCACCAGGGCAGGCTGAGCCAGCCACAAAATGAATAAACAAACACAACAAGCAAACAAACAAAATTTAAAAAAAAAGTGGCTGCAAGTGATCGTCCCACCAAATACAGGCCTGACATTTTATAAAACTCCTAATTAAGGTGGCTCCAGTCTTTCATTTTCATGCAAATAAGCTTCAAGATTCAGAAGCAAGGCTGAGACCTTGGGACCCAGGAGTGGACTAGCTCTGTCCTGGGCTTGCTTTCTGCTTTGCTTGCCCCCTGCAGATGTTGGGGGAGCCAGCACCCTGGAAGCCCCTGCAGGGACCCAACCAAGCAGTTTGTCCTCTGGTGTCCAGACAGAAATGCCCAGCCAGATGTGGGCTAGATGCTGTAGCAATGGGCCATCGGGAGCACAGCTGGCTGTCACCCCAAGCTGTGGTGGGGCACCCAAAAACCTCCACAGTTCGTGTCTCGGGGGCCACCAGGCAGCATGTAAGAGCCGCACCTGACAGCAAGCCAAACAGCAGTAGTCTTGGTACAAGAACAGGTGATAAATAATTTTTTTAAAAAAAAAGGGGCCGGTGAGATGGTTCAGTGGTCTAAAGCACCTGCTTAGGAAATCTTAGGAACCGGAAGGACTGTGGTTCGATCCCCAGCACCACAGGCTGTGCCAGCTCCAGCCCCCGGGCAGGCTGAGCCAGCTATAATACAAAAATAAACATAAATAAAAAAACAGGTGAACTCCACACACCTGGCAGGAACAGGTTGGCAGTGGCTTCTGTCTGAGTGGTTGCAACAGAGTCCTTGTGACAATACCCAAGATGGCCATGCTGTCACTGAATGTCATTCCCACCAAGAACCAGGAAGATCTCACCGTTAGGAGAGTGGATATCCGATACCAAGGTGGCCTTCAGGAATTAAAGAAGGACGGACGACATTCTCAAATGAAACTCCGATTCATTGTGAGCAGATTGACCTTAGAAGAATGATTTTAAAAACTGCAATCCTACCTACTCAGCAGGGCTGGAAAAGGAAGTTTCCAAGTTCGATGCCACAGTGTGGTCCACTTAGCATTTGTCTGAAAACTTAAAAGCCAGCTATGGTGCTGCATGCCTGTGATGCCAGCACTCTGGAGGTAGAAGGATCGCCTCGAGTTCTAGACCACCCTGTTACATAGTGAGACCCTGTCTGAAACACAAAACAACAACTAAGGGAAAAGTCAAGAGAAACATAATGTGATGGGGGACAACATAAATTCTCTGGGTAGATTCTTGAAGTTTTTGTTTTTTGGTACTAGGAAGCAAATTCATGACTTCACACTTGCCAGGCAGATGCTGTGCTGCTGAGCAAAATCCCCAGGCCTCGTGTGTGTGTGTGTGTGTGTGTGTGTGTGTGTGTGTGTGTGTGTGGTGCTGGAGCTTGAACCCAAGGCCTCACACATTGCAGGGAATCTCAAGTCTTCTAAGTCACAGTTGATATTTGAAGCAAAATTATGTCTGATGTTCTCAGTGTATGTAGACAGTTTTTTTTGTTGTTGTTGTTTTGTTTTGAGACAAGGTTTCACTATGCAGTTTAGGCTGGCCTTGAGCTAACATTTTTTTTTTTTTTCTTTTTTGGCTGTACCAGGGATTGAAGTCAGGACCTTAACCTTGAAGGCAAGCACTTATTCTACTGAGCTATCTCCCTAGCCCTGAGCTCACATTTTGTAGCCCAGGCTGGTCTCGGATTCTCATGATCCTCCTGCCTCAGCCTCCCAAGTACTGGGATTATAGGCATGTGCCACCAGGCCCAATTTAGAAAAAGTATTTTAAAGTTATAAATGGAGAGGGAAAGGTAAAGAGGAAGCTTTCTGAACATGTGTGAACCATGTGGTTATAGAATGTTGCTAACAAAATGCTCAGGTCATGTGTACATACGTAGGGTTTTTTTGTTTTCATGTGGTGTAGTTCTTAGAGCAGCCCCTAAACATAAATACAGGGCTGGCGAGAGACAGCTCAGCGGACTAAGCTCTTGCTTAGGCAAGCTCAGAGACCGGGGTCTGATCCTCGGCACCACATGCTGTACAGTACCTGTCGCCGGGCATGCTGAGGTTGTCACCAAGACCAGACATGGTGGTGCATGACAGTAATCCCAGTGCTGGGAGGTTGAAAACACTATGAGCCCAACCTACTTAGTGAGACCCTGTACAAAATACACTTTTTAAAAAAGATAAATACACCCAAGAATCCTACAGAAAAGCCAAGGGCAAGAGCAAGAGACATAGGCCCCTCACTACAAAGATATATATATATATTTAATTAATTTTGTCTTTTTGAGACAGAGTCTCGCTATGCAGTTCAGCCTGGCCTTGAACTCACTTTTGTAGCCCAGGCTGGTCTCGAACTCACGTGATCCTCCTGCCTCCGCCTCCCAAGAGCTGGGATTACAGGCGTGAGCCACCACGCCCAGCTTACAGGTATATTATACGTGTATGTGAGCCACTTGTATCATGATAAAATGTACAGCTCTCTCCAAACACAATATAGGTAGCAGATTGAGAGGAAAAACCTCACAGCTGTTAGCAACAGGGCAGTTGCAAAAGGAAGGACGGAGGTGGGCAGGAGGGTGCAATGGAGTAAGAAAAAAAAAAGTATGGTTGACTTCGCATCCCTGAGCCCCTAGGACTGCCTCTCACTTTGGCCTTGGGCAGTGGAAGGTTGGGGCCGGAGACGCAGCCGGACAAGCGAGCTGGACGGGAGGGGCGGGGCCCACCTGGGCGTCGTCGCCCAAGAAACGCGCACGCGGTTTGCGCCGAACTACGTTTCCCAGTGATCCCTGCGCTTTCCGGCTGGTAAGATGGTGGCGCGCAGTAAGAAACGCGCAGCCCAAGACCCTGATGGACGCATCCTAAGCCCGCCGGCCTACTCAGGTGAGCGGTTCTGGGACCGGAGGCTAGGGGATGATTAGGCTTCGCCGGGAGCTGGTCTGGCGCTTAGCGAGGGCCGGCTGGGCGCGAGTCCCGGGGCCCTGGGCCCCGGCCGCTCGCCAGCCTCAAGGACTGAGGACCCGCGCGGCACTTCTCTCGCTGTGAACACCGGGAGCCAGGCGAGCCTCTCTGGGTGCTGGTTTTCCTCGAAAAGGCAATCCCCCGTTGCGGGCAGTGCAGACAACTGGAGTCTTGGCACTCAAGACTGAGGCAGTAGGATCACAAGTTCGAGCCTCGCCTGGGCAACTTAGCGATTTAGCGAAAGCCCGTCTCAGAATTGAAGAAGAGTTGAGCGTGTAGCTTAGTGTGAAGGTCTTAGGTTCAGTCTCCAGTACCACACACAGACACAAAGCTGTCCCTGATGGCCTGTTGGAAGTTCTCTGCCACCCTGTCACTGTGCATGCGGTTTCCATAGTTGATAGAAGCAGTTACCATTGTCTGGTCGTGGCAGTTTGAGCTTCCTACTCAGGAATAGTGGTTTAGGCCTGTAATACCACCACTCGGAAGGCTGAGGCAGGAAGATCGCTGCAAGGTCAAGGCTAATATGCAGTAATAACCTAATAAGACCCTATCTCAAAAAAAAATCAGGTTTCTGAATGTGAGGCCTGGACCTATATCCTCATTGTGGGGGGAGGGGATCCAGGCAACACCCCCAGCTTTATCAAAATTAATATTTGTGAAATATCTATAATTGGGCTGGCAAGATGGTTCAGTGGTCTAAAGTGCCTGCTTAGGAAAGCTTAGGCAACCACAAGGAACACGGTTCGATCCCCAGCACCGCATGCTGCGCCAGCCCCACCCCCAGGGAGAGCTGAGCCAGCCATAATTAAATAAAAAAATATATATATATATATATCCATGATTAACCAAAAGCCCCACCACAGTGGGTAGGCCTTCAGACTGACAGGCCTGAGGGGCGAGAGAAAAGAGTTCATGGCTACACAGAGAGGAGTGTGTTCAAGCCTGGCTTACTGGGGTAACAGCATCGGAGTGGTGAGGATGGTGGTGCAAGATGAGGACGCAGTGTCAGGCAGCATCACACATGGCTTTCCCGAGGCCAGGTCTCTGGTGTGTCCTGGGAGAGCCCAGCTGAGGCTTCCCTCTCACTGCCCCCCATCTATCATAATTGCCAGCCTCATGTGCTGTCTTACCAGACCAGAGGTCCTGGTAGGGTAGATTTTTATTATCTGTTCACTTTTGAAGCCTGCACGGGCTTCCCCAAGGAGGGCTCAGTCAGTAACAGGTGGAGAGATGGCTGGTAGACAGATGAACAATGGGCAGGACAGGGAGGGACACAGAGAAAGGGCATAGTGAGAATTGGGCCAGGACCTCAGCTCTGGGTGGTCGAACTCATTCCTGCCCCGCCTCCTTGCAGCCATTCCGATCAAGTTCTCAGAGAAGCAGCGGGCGTCTCACTACCTCTATGTGAGGGAGCACAGAGTTCGGGAAGGTGCCAAGTCCAGCAGGCCGCAGAAGCGCACCCTGTTTGTCCTGAATGTGCCCCCGTACTGCTCGGAGGTGAGCTCCTGGCCTCTGGCCTCTACCAGGGCCTCCGGGGTGGGGAGGAATTGCTGGTGGAGCTGGGTTCAAGGAGCCAAGAAGCTGTCCCTACCTCTCGCAGCAGGGGTGGGAGGCACATACGTGCCTGTAGTCCCAGCACTTTGGGAGGCTGAGGCAGGACGACTGCAAGTTCAAGCCTGGTGTGGGCAACTTCACAATTTGGCAAGGCCCTGTCTCAAAATTAAAAATGAAAAGAAGGGATGGAGTGTAGCTCAGTGCAGGGGCCTCAGTTCAACTCCCAGTAACAAAAAGGGGGGTTTGTTAATGGGTCTCAGGAATGGGTGGGGGCAGGCTGTCTGGTGACAACCTGAACATCCTGTGTAGTCAGCACCCCGACAGAGATATGTCGACAGCCCTCAGGGGACCCCCTTGGGCCCCTCCTATCAGAGACCACACTGTGCTGATTCTACCAGTGTAGACTTTACTGTGTCTGACTCAGGTAGTAAAACTTAAATGTTTTATAAAATCAGAAGGGTGCCAGAATCATCCCATCTACCCTACACCTCTGCATGTGGGGACACCTACCTCAGCACTGTCCCTGTGGGATCCAGTCAGACTCAGGCTCTGGCCCGCCAGTGTCACCACCGTGGTAGGGAGGCCCCCAGCATGGCTCTGTGGTTGCTCACTGCTCCCCTCTGCATGGCAGGAGTGCCTGTCACGCCTCCTGTCCCCCTGTGGCCCGGTCCAGTCTGTGGAGCTGCAGGAGAAGCCTGACCTTGTGGAGAGCCCGAAGGAACCAAAGTCCAAGTTTTTCTATCCCAAGCCCATCCCGGTAGGACCCCCAGTCCTGAGTCCTGCAGCACGGCATGGGGGTGGGGCTGGGCAGGGTGCTGTCCCAGTGCGTGGGGACACGGGCTGGCAGCGGGCTTCCCAAGTGCCCTCTGTGGGCTTTAGGTCCCTGCCAGGCATTCGCTGTGCCCGAGTTTAAAGCCCAGGGCCTTCTCTGCCCACAGCCCCTCATGACCTCCAGCCCCACCTGCTTCCCATGGGGCCCCTGGTCCCTTGAGCTCAGAGCTCCCCTGTGAGCCCCCTTACCTTCCCACACCTGCCCTGGTTTTGCACTGAGTCCCTCCTGAAATGAGGGAATCCCTGGTCCCCAGCACTTGGAAGACCAGGTGTGGTTTTCCCGACCCTGGGCAGCCCTCCCCATCCCGCTGCAGGGAGGGTGAGGGTGGCTGCCCACACTGGCTCCTCCGCAGGGCTTCCGGGTGGGCTACGTGGTGTTCCAGAGGCCCAGTGGAGTCGCCACCGCCTTGGCGCTGAGGGACCCCCTGCTGGTCTCCACTGAGAGTCACCCTGTGCTGAGTGGCATTCAGAGTCAGTACCAAAGGCAGTACCCGATGCCCCCTTCCCGGGCTTGGGTTGGCGAGGGCAGTCCGGAATACATATCTGCCACCAGCTATGTCTTGCCCATGGCGACCTCGGCAGGCAGCACTGTGTCTGGCAGTGGGTGGGCAGGGAGGAACCAGCCTGCTATCCCTGGGACCCTCTGAGCCCTGCCTACACCCGGGCCTCGGGGCTGCGGTCCCTGTGCCCCGCCCCAAGCTCCTGGGGCTGTGTGCCGGCTGCAGCAGGTGGCTGTGCTCCCTTCCCAGAGTGGATCCGTGACTATGCGGAGTCTGTGGTTGACCCCGAGGCCTTGAGAGTCGAGGTGGACACATTCATGGCAGCCTACGACAAGAAGATCGCTGAGGTAGGGGCTCCCTGGGGTCACGGTATCCTGAAGCTGCTTAGGGGGTGGGTGGTGGCAGTCTAGCCCTGTCGCTGTGTGGAGTCCAGACTCCACTCTCCCTTCGGTATTCCTGGCCACTGGCTGGGTGACAGAGTCCCAGTGGCCCCTGGGGTGGAGGGACCAGTTGTCCAGTCCCAGCTCCGTGCCAGGGTGTGGGGTGTGGGCGTGGCCAGCCGGCTTGGGGCAGGATGGTGCGGTGTCGTGTGTCGCCCCCACCGCCAAGCCCAGGACCTTGACCTCTGCAGGAGGAGGCCAAGGCCAAGCAGGAGGAAGGGGTTCCAGACGAGGAGGGCTGGGTGAAGGTGACGCGCCGCGGCCGGCGGCCCGTGCTGCCCCGGACAGAGGCCGCCAGCCTGCGGGTGTTGGAGCGGGAACGGCGGAAGCGGGCGCGCAAGGAGCTGCTCAACTTCTACGCCTGGCAGCACCGCGAGACCAAGATGGAGCGTAAGGAGCAGCGCCAGGGGCAGGGGGCGGCGTCCTGCGGGCTGCAGGCGTGGGAGCCAGCTCTTGGAGCGCACGGGGCCTCGTGAGCAGCGAGGGTGCCGCCCAGTGCCCTCCAGCCCCACAGTGGCTTCTCCCACCTGCGCCTGGTCCTGCCCTCTTCCTGGCCCTGGCTTCAGCCCTTCGGTGCCACCCACCCTCTCTGTCTGGGTCCATTAGGGACCAGAGTTGCCTGCGGAGCTTGGAGCCCTGGGTCCTCGCTTGTTCCTGAGTCCTGGTTGGGACAAGGTCCACATCCCTCCCTCCCCATGGAGGTGCCTCGCACTGTGTCCTCGCTGGCCTTTGTCCACTGAGTGCCCTGTTGTCTCCATGCAGAGCCCGAGCCCACCCCAGAGGAGAGGGGTAGAGGGGCCAAGACAGTGGAGGCCCCATAAGTGGGGGGGGCCACAGGGGCCGCTGGCCCCGCCCCTTGCCCTGACCCCGCCCCTTGCCCTCCTGTCCCCAGACCTAGCACAGCTGCGCAAGAAGTTCGAGGAGGACAAGCAGAGGATCGAGCTGCTGCGGGCCCAGCGCAAGTTCCGGCCCTACTGAGCTGCAGCGAGGCCGGGGGTCGTGGGCCTCGGGCAGGAGCTCAGACCAGAGCACCTGGAGCGACCACTGCCCTGTTCTCCCCGCCCTGCCCCTCCACAGGGACCTTGTATTTCCCTCCAAGCGGCAGCACAGCCCAGGCCCGGACTGTTCCTCCGCTGTTTGCTTTTTGTGCAACTGGGCCTTGAACCTTGGGTCTTCATACTGGCCCCAGCCCCAGCTCCTTTTTATTTTGAGTGGCTCTTTCCAGGCTGCCGTCTGGGCTTAAATTTGAGACCCTCTTGCCTCAGCCTCCCAGAGTACCAGGCTTCTAAGTGTGAGCCACCACTGCCAGCTCATTGTCCCCTTGAAGTCACATGTTCAGAAACTTGCCTCCCCCTGGCCCTGCCAGTGCGTTCTGTGCTGCCTGACCTGACCCCTCACTGGCCTGTGGCGCTGGGCGCCGCGAGTCCAGGTGGAGGCTGGCTGCTGAGCCTTGAGCAGCTGTGCTGGACGCCTGTGTGGGCTGGGTCAGGTGGTCAGGGTGACTGCCCAGGGGCTGCAGGAACACCGGAAGTGTGCAGTGGGTGGGGTAAAAGGGGCCCAGCCCTGCCCCCACCCCACAGCCTGCACCTTTGTGTGCAGCTGAAAAGTGGTGGGCATTGCCAGGGCTCCAAGATGCTCTGGCGCTGGGGGACAATAAATTTGAAGGCTTCTGCCAACAGGTCTCTCTGGCCTGGATTCTGATGATATGTGACGCTGAACTCCTAGGAACTCACACAGCTGAGTGGGGCCTCATAGCCTTGGGACACTGGTGGACCAAGACCCACGGAGACCTCCCCCAGGACAGACTGCAGGGTGTCCCCCATGAAGAACGTTGCTCCCCGTCAGCAACCTTGTGTCCCACCTCCCAGAAGCCCCGTGCTGCCCTGCGGAGCACGGCTATTTCCTCCTGGGAGCAGTGCCAGCCCCCTCTCCTGGAGACTCTAGGCCTGGGTCTGCGGGTTCACTCGGGACCGATTCACTTGGGGCCAGTTCACTCAGTTTTGCTCAGGCCAGAACGGTTGAAGGAAGACGGCCCGCTGCGATCCTGAGGCAGGAGGGTGCCAGGTTTTACCCTTGCCTGGACAGCGTCACTGGGTGTTGCCTCCAGAAATAAGGGCTGGGGGTGTAGCTCAGCAGGAAGGCCTTGCATGCAACTTTTTTTTTTAATGTTATGGCCAGCTCAGCCTGTCCTGGGGGTGGGGCTGGCATAGTATGTGGTGCCAGGGATTGAACTGCGGTCCCTGCAGTTGCCTAAGCTTTCCTAAGTAGGCTCTTTAGGCCACTGAACCATCTTGCTGGCCCCCCTGCATGCAGCTCTTAATACTAAAAGTGCTGGGGCAGGGCTGGAGAGAGAGTTCAGTAGAATAAGTTCTTGCCTGGTAAGTGCAAGGTCCTGAGTTCATTCCCTAGTACCACAAATAAAAGTGCTGGGACATAAACGCAAGGGGACTTGTCCTGTGTCACAGGCCAGAATGCTGGGATAGAGACAGGCTGTCAAGACCAGGCTTTGGTTTTTAAGCTCCGTTGGGGTACAGTTTTCACACCGAGCAGTCCTGCTGTGGGAAGTGTACAAGAGCAATAGCCAATTCTAGATCTGGCAGCTATGTCCCAGTAATTGTCAACTTGAAGGCAAATTGGTAGTGTGTCACATCTTGGCCACTGTCATGTCCTGGTTCCCTGGCTGTCCCAGGGCCAACGGGAAACTGCCCCAGTCACAGCAGGATCACGAGACCGAGTCAGGCCGAGTAGTTTCTCTTAAGTGCACCTATATTTCACATCACTGGGAGGTGGGTGGGGGGGGGAGGGGGGGTGGTCCCCCGAGGTCCAGCCCTGTACCAGATGTCTGATAACCCCCCAGCCTGTGGGCATCATCCTCAGCCCCCAGGATTGCACACGTCGCAGCCTGGTCCCTCGCCGGGACATCCCACTCCAGAATGCGGGTCTGCAGCTGCCGGACAGAACAGGAACTGCTCCTTGCCCAGGAAGTCCAGGCAGAGCTGGGGCTGCCGACTGAGCTGAGGCGATGCCCGGCCTCACGCACTGCTCCTGGGGGGACAGCCCAGCCCCACGCCACCTCCTCGAGGCCTCTTCAGCTCCCCGGGACCAAAGACTGGCCTTTTCCTCGGAGAAAGACACTGGCTTGGACCACAGGGCCGTGAGTCCACCATGGCCCTTCCCCATCTCTGCTGGCAGGACATCAGCCACGTGGGGCCACCCTGAGGTGCTGGGCTTGGAAGAAGGAAAAATAGTGCCGTCAGCACGCTTCAACCTAGGACCTCCCACGAGGCTACATTCCCAGCTTCCTTTTGCTTTTGAGGTAGGCCTAGCTGAATTGCCCATCTGGACTCGACTTTACGATCGTCAGCCTTCCAGGCCTCTGGAGTTACAGGTGGGTGCCACAGCCCAGCGCACTCGTTCTGTCTTCAAAGGCCCCATCCAGGATGCACGGACTTAGAGACAGAGTATTACTGCTGGGCTCAGAAGTAGAGGCACGCCTAGTGTCTTAGTTACTCTTCTCTCGCTGCTGGGACAAAACCCAACCCCTAAATTAGGGAAGGAAAGGTTTATTCAGCTCAGTTACTGGAGGTTTCAGTCCATATTCAGCTGGCTCCAAGGCAGAGTGGCACATGGCAGAGAACAGCCTTTCACGGCAGGGGCTAGAAGGAGAGCAAAGGGAGGAGTAGCAGCCTCAAGCAGCTAACTTGTCTCCCTTCCTAACGTTGAAATACAAATCACCTGCCCCAGGGGAGGTGGAGCACCCACACCCACAAGTCAATTACACATTCCAGAAGCTGCCCCATGAGTGCATGAGGCTTTGGGGGGACACCTAGACACAAACCATAACACCTAATGTGCATCCATCACCCACGCAGGAAAAAAAAAAATTATTTAACTGCACTTGTTCTCTTGTTTTCTTTTTTTGCTTTCTTGAGACCCAGTTTTGTTATGTTGCCTGGGCTGGCCTTGAGGTGATCCTCCTCCCTCAGCCTCCCCGAGTGCTAGGGTTACAGGTGTGTGCCCCACGGATGCAGGCTGTGTGCCCTTAACACTGCGGTGGCCTGGCCCCAAGTTGCTCCTGAGCATCCCTTCACTGAGTGCTGGTCAGGCGTCAGCCCTGCCCGCTGCCTCTTGAGGGTCTCACATGGCCTTGCACTGTTTCTGGCTTCTTTCCCTCTACAAATGCCCTTGTGAGTTTGCAGTTGTCACCTCTGATATAAACATGACTAGAAGCCCTGAGGCAGGATCTTAACGCATTGGATTTGGCAGCTACGTCACAGACCTGACATGGAGGCCACAGGAACAGGAAAACGACACTGACTCCACTGAAGAAATGGGTACTTGGGGGGCTGAGGCAGGAGGGTTGCTACCCGTAAGACCCTGCCTTAAAATTAAAAATAAATAGGGCTTGGGATGTAGCCCCTGGTAATGCAAACATTAGGCTTAAGGGTATAGTTCAGGAGGTAAGAGTGCAGAGCCAGGTGTGGTGGCTGTCACCTGTAATCCCAGCATTCGGGAGGCTGAGGCAGGAGTTCCAGACCAGCCTGGGCTGTGAAGTAAGCTCAAGGCCAGCCTGAGCTACATAACAAGACTCTGTCTCAACACAAAAACAAAAAAAAAGCAGAGTGCAGTCAAGCATGTGTGGAGCTCTGAATTATAGATTTTTTTTTTTTTTTT